>CM042537.1:2065000-2112500 GCA_023630585.1 Cranoglanis bouderius
CTTCCTTTCCTTTTTCTCCTGAGCGCAGATTCACCGCCAGCTTCAGCAGGTCAACCATCACCCGCGTGTCATCAGGAACCAGCAGACTGGTGAACTCGTCCAGGTACTGAGGCTCGGGCCCGGAAGCTTTATTCTGGCTCTCCGAGTCCTGGTACGAATAACAAAACAAGCAAATTACAACACTTGTATATTCATATAACAAAATGGACACACTTGCAATGAGCAGTGAAGTGATGCGGACCTCTTTGGTCTTGGTCATGGTCTCGGCAATGATGCTGGCCGCTCCGGGGTCGTCGGTGACGGGGATGAAGGGGCGAGAGGAAGCGGCGGCTGCAGAGGGAGTCACGGCAGACGATGGGGTAACCGCATCTTCAGAGGACATCACCTAGAGGAAGGAGGAAGAAAAAATTTTTATGAGCAGTCACAGCCTTACTGTATATACACACACACACACAATACAGAAATTACAATTACACAGCTAACTTCCACCAAGCTCCAGGTAAGAGATGTATTCTAGTGCACGTGCACCATAAGAAGCCAGGCTGAGTACTTCAGAAGCATCCCAGCACAAAACCCAGTGTTACCGAAAGCTCAAGCGTCACACTAAACACTCTTTAGCAGCTAAGATTATCCTAACTTTATAATAATTTTGATCAACTGGAGTCTTTCTCTCTAATGTGTCGCTTTTAGCCGTTTTTCTTCTCTCAGCTCTTCTCTCTCTCTAACGCGTGGCATGCAAATCGTCATATTTGAGGTCTGGTTTTTGCCCAAAAAGCCACTGTGTAATGAACTGGAACATAATTCCCAACAAAAGTGCCATTGTAAACGATCAGAATACATTTCCCACCAAAAAAAAAAAAAAAAAAGCCACTGTGTAACCATTCCGAGCACAATTTGTGCACAAAATGGTGTCGTGTAATCAATCACCGTATAGTTAACACCCAAAATTCCACCACATAACCAATCAGCGCACAGTTCCCACCCTAAAATAGAATCATGTACCCAATCAGACCATAGTTACTGTCCAAAATGTTACTTTAACCAATCAGAACACAATTCCTGCCAAAAAAAAGCGACTGAAACCTCAATCACTTCCTGATTCCAGCCCTAATGGAATCATGCAACCAATCGATGCACAGTTCCCTCCCAAAGTGACACTGGAAGTTATATCCCCAAAACTCCACCAATTAACCAATCAGGACACAGCTCTCAGGCCTCAATCCCACCATGTAACCAATCAGACCACAGTTCCCACCAGAAAAGCCACTGGAACACAACACCCAAAACTGAACCACATAAGAACACAGTTCCTGTTAAATAAGTCATCATATAACCCATTATCCACCCAAGATGGCACCATGTAACCCACTGGACCATGATTCCCACCAAAGACACCACACTTACATTTTATGCTTTGTTATTTGGTTCTGGACTACAGTGAAAGTTTAAATTGGTGAATAAAATAAATAATGTTGATTTAAGGAATGAACAGTAGATGATGTGACTCCCACCTCTCCCCTCTTGCTGTCCTGCCAGGGGTGAGGGCTGGCGCGCTCCTCGAGGTCAGAGGTCACAGGAGGGCCTTCAGCCTCCGAGGGGCTTGAGACGGACGAGCTGTCGGAGGGCGGAACCGGAGAGCTGGACGGGCATTCCACAGGCATCATGCAGGAAGGCATCAGAGCTCCCACCACAGCGTCCCTACACACACACACACTTTAAAACATTAGCTTGCATTTTTATAAGGTATACACTTGGTGTGAGCTTATCTGGCAAACCCACTGGTCTGGAGCGATACAGCACCTGGCATACATTATCTGCAGAGCGGAAAGCACGTGAGACAGAGCCTGCTGCTTGGCCAGGTTCCCGTCCAGACAGAGCAGGATTTTGGCCAGAGATGGTCTGCTGGACTTCACACTGCTCTGACCGCTCAGCTTATTACTCAGTGATGATGGGTCGCTGTCTGACGGCACACCTGCACACACACACACACACACACACACACACACACACACACACACACACACACACGAGATTGAGGCAATGGTGTTAAACCCAAATCAACAGAACACTCATTAAAGGTACTGGAAGCCCTCTGACCCAGGTATGAGGCCCCGAGTGAGTCCCTGGCCGTCTGGAAGAGAACCGGCTCGTGAACAGACGGCGTGGTGACATCCACAGTGGTCCAGGCCACGCTGTGAGAGGAGCCGCACGCCACACGAGTGATCTTCTGGCCCTCCAGGCCCTGCACCAACGTCGGCTTCCGGTTCACAGTGGTCGTCCCGTTACCCTGCTGCCCGTGGTCATTATCACCCCACGCATACACCTGAACAAAGCCAGAGAGGAACCTCACAGACTTGCTCACCGGCTCACCAATCATTTTTAATCTTAAATATGTTTTTCATAATTCAAAAGCTGCTACTGCTGGGTGCAACAGAGTGTAGAAGAAGGAGGAGAAGGAGAAAGGAAGAGAGGAAGGAGAACGAATTAGGGGAAGGAGAAAGGAAGAGAGGAGAAGGAACGAAGAAGGAGAAGATGAAAAAGAAAGAAGGAGAAAAAAGGAGAGGGAGAATAAGAAGTAGAAGAAGGAGAAAGGAGGATTAACAAAGAAGAAGAAGATGAAAAAGAAAGAAGGAGAAAACGGAGAGGGAGAATAAGAAGTAGAAGACGTATAAGAAGTAGGAGGAAGGAGGAGAAAGAAGGAGGGGAAGGAGAAAGGAGGAGATGATGAAAAAGAAAGAAAAAGGAGAGGGAGAATAAGAAGACGACGTATAAGAAGTAGAAGACAGGAGAAGGAGATGAAGAAAAAGGAATAGGAGGAGGAGGCAAAGGAGGAGGAGAAAAAAATGGAAAAGGAGAGGGATATGGATGAGAAGTAGAAGGAGGAGGAAGAGAAGAACAAGAAGAAGAAAAAAAGAAAGAAGATGGAGGAAAAGAATGAGGCAAAGGAGGAAGAGAAGGAGATGAAAAAGAAAGAAGATGGAGGAGGAGGAGGAAAAAGTAGAAGGAGAAGAAGAAAAAGTAGAAGGAGAAGGAGGAGGGAGGAAGAGAAGAAGAAGAAAATGAAGACAGAAGAAGAATAGCAGCACACAAATACGCGCACACTAAGGCAATTTAATAGAGATGTGGGTGCACAGAAGTGATAGAAGTGGATCTTGAGGTGTGTGTAGAACCTGGTGTACCTGTCCTGTGTCGGTAACAGCCAGGCAGTGCAGCGCTCCCACAGCCACGTGAACTATCTTCTTCCCTCTCAGCCCCTCCACCATCTGAGGTTTCCTCACGTGCACGTCTGTCCCATGACCCAGCCGGAAGTAATCTCCCTTCCCCCTGCACACGTCAGCAACGAGAGGACCACGTTAACGCCAGCCGCACACAGTGTGCGTGCGTGTGTGTGTGTGTGTGTGTGTGTGTATTGTATATATAGTGTGCTGTAGTGAACAAACAGAAGTGTACCAGGTCCACACCACTCCTGATTTGGTGAGAGCGAGAGAGAACTGAGCTCCACACTCGATCTGACACACGCCCTGTCCGTTCAGGCGCTCGATGTTCTGAGGGATGTTGCAGCCCTCACTGCCTCCACGACCCAGCTTCCCAAAGTCCCCGTCTCCCCACGAGAACACCAGACCTACACACACACACACACACACACACACACACACACACACACACACACACACTTAATACACATCACTGAAGTAAAACGCTTGAGTGTCGATTATATGTTGTTTTTTTACCTTCGTCTGTCAGAGCCAGAGTTTGTGCATCACGACTCCCACAAGCCACCTGGATAACACGATGACCCAACAACACCTTCACCTGCACAACACAGAGTAAATAAGCTTCACGATTCGTACGATTGGTAACAATACTGTTATATAAAGTCCCGCGCTCACCAGTTTGGGTCTGAGCTGCGTGGTGTTGTCTCCGTGTCCCAGGCGTCCGTACTCCCCCAGACCCCAGCTGTACAGCTCTCCGCTGGAGGTGATGGCCGCGCTGTGCGAGCTCCCGCAGGCGATGTCCCGAATACGCTTCGTCTTCAGTGCTTCGATCAGCCGAGGCTTATCGCAGTTCCTACACACACACACACACACACACACACGTTTCATCGTTTAACATCATTACACCCACTTCAAGGTAGAATATTGTGTTGTACACATGTCAGGAACTTACATTCTACTGAAATGCCCCAGTTTACCATCATCACCTTCACCCCATGAGAAAACTTTCCCATCCACCGTCAAAGCCATGGCATGGCGTCCACCTGTGTGTGAAACAATAAAATAAAAAGACACTCACTCATCAAAAACATAAATAAATAAATAAAGCAAGCACAGGATGTTACTAAAAATGGGCTGGAAACCTGTCTACACCTTCACCCGGATTAAAAACATCCAGATATACGAATATGTGTGAATATGCAAATTTGGAAACGCCTCCACGTGTCTCGATTCGTGTCATTTTTCGGCGATCTATTTAAACGGGTTACCATGACGACCATGATTTTGCCCACGTGTCAAGGTTTCATGGTACATCATCATCCTCTAATATTAAAGTCGTCGCCCCGCCCTCAAGTCAAATTAAAAGCTGCTGTAAGAAAATAATCGATGAGATTAAAACACTTGATATTTTTCTATTTATTAAAAGAACAATATTATTATCCATTTATAGTTGCGAAACGAGTTCCTGTTACAGCGGTGACGAACAGTCGTTTATAGTAACACGGCTACCAACCTCTCTTCTTTCTTTTTCTTGAACAATAAAGACAAAAAAATAAATAAATAAAATAAATTTTTTAAAAGGAGGGGGGAAAAAAAGCAGAGGAACCACAAAGCATAAAGTCCTCCGTCCTGAAAATGTCGGAAAATTTTAAATTCCTTCCATAAACGTCTCCGTAGAGAAAACTTATTAAACCATATTAAAGATTTTTATATTAAACGTACTAGAACGAGCGCGTTAATATAAACCCGACACACCACGATGTACCGTGTTTTTGAGTGACGGTACGAGAGATAAATAAAAAACATTAACACGCACCTGAATGAACAGCGACTTTCTTCACTACGTAGTTACTGAGAGCGGTGATTTGGCGAGGGATCGGGATGGTGCCGCTGCTCAGACCCAGACCCAGTCTGCCATTAGTGGCCTCACCGCACGCGTACACCTTTCCCTCCGCAGTCACTGCAAACACACACAGATCAATTCCCTCAAAATACTAATTAAAATAACTAATATCTGATTATATGGCAATTACTATGTATGATACACATCACATCACGTTATGACAGAACCACGAAAATACAATCAGAAACATTCTCACCTGCAAAAAGGCTCTTGGATCCTCCAGACACCTGCACGACATTCAGAGCAGAGAGCGTCTCGGAAAACGACGGAACCTTGATCTGCGGGGGGGGGGGGGGGGGGTGTTGATTCAAACTTAAACATTTCAAATGTGAACGTATGGTGCGAGTGTGTTTGACATAACTGACCTTTGACCCTTTGAGTCCACCAAGCTGGTCCTTATCATTGAGACCCCACACAAACACTTTGGTTCTGATGGTAGCAGCGGACTCCATGCCTGAGGATCTCTTCCGGGCGAGACTGCGGTGAGAGAACACGATTAACAACACTTATTACACCTTCTTTTTTTTTTTTTTAAGATTAAAGAACTGAAATAAGAAACACACACCTCCCTGTGGCTGCTTTATCATCTTCCTCTTCCTCATTATCCGAGGCTAGGAACGGCACGGTGGCCAGATCTTCGTCCTCGGCGCGGATACGACCCACAATGCTCAGCCCGTGGATCTTACAGTCGATCCCTGAGCTGCGACACTGCTTTATAGCGATCTCTACGTATCTGTGGAACTAAACACACACACACAAACAAACCAAGCTTAAAATATGTCTCTCTCTCACACACACACACACACACACACACACACACACACACACACACAGTGAGGTAACGAACCTCAGTGCAGTCGTTTAGTAATGACACAGTGGTGTCTGTAGGGTTGATGTTGATGGTCTTCAGCTCGATCAGGTTGTTCAGTGAACTTCCACCTAAACACACCATGAATACGTCAAAATAAAAAAGGTCCAGGAGAAAAATCTGAGAATTTTTATTTTGAAAATCTGTGTGAAGTGGTTTACCCGACACCACCACCAGTGAAGGCATGTAGCTGCTGTCTGCTGGATCCACCACCATCTTCAACCTGTGCACCAGAACATCGGGGAAGAGCTCCAATCTGATCCAGTGCTGCAGGGACCAGAGAAAAGGCAAAATCAATCAACGAAACAAATCAATCAACTTGCCAGTAAAACAATCATTCAACCAATCAAATAGCAAACCAAGCAATCAATCAATGAAACAACCAATCAATCGATCAGAGAACCACACAATCGATCAATCAACAAACCAATTGCTGAAACAATAAATCTACTAATCAAACAACCAACCAGCCAATCAAACAATTAACCATCCAACTAACCAATCAATGAAACAATTAACTAACGAATCAATCACTAGCCAGCCAACAATCAACAAACCAAACAACCTTAATGCACTATGTATCTAAATATCACCTCATTAAGCCATGCCACACAAGGCTGCATAGAATATTCTATCCATTTCCACCAAGATTAAAAGTATCGGCACCCCCGCTTTTATTTAGGACATTTACCACCTTTCAAAATAATTTGAAAGGATCTCCTTTTGCGAAATACAAACACTAAACCCTCGGTGATCGCAGACGGACCTTGCCCTGAGAGCCAGACGACTGCCAGCACTGATCTCCACAGTCGATGAGACGGGACGCCTGGTTAACTGACGACGACACGCTGAGGTTCCTCACAGCTCTGGACCAATCGTCTATCAGCATTCCCCGCTGGCTGCTGTGGTGTCTCTTCAGCTGCTTCCCCGAGCGTCCACTAAACGCTGGAGACTGACCTGAACATCACACAACACAGATACACAGTTACACACATCATCTACAGCACACACGAAAAATTCGTCTTAACGCGCCTGAATGAGTGTCGGGGAGTGTCGTGTTTACTGGTTTTAAAGAGAACAATAAATGAAAGATTTGTATGCAATTAAATACATAAACAAATATGACAATAAATACATCAGTAAACGGCTAATTAAATAAATAAATAAATAAATAAAGAATGAATACATGAATAAACATTTTGTTATAAATTATGAATCACTTATGATCAGATTAATATAAACCTGTGGGCTGCACCTGGACTACTGACAGAGAAACGGCTGTTAGAGAAAATTAATCAACACCTTCTGACCAATCAGAATCCAACAGCATTGTGGTATAAATCATATAAATGCGTAATATTATTAACCCGGGTTCGCATCAGAAATGTTCAGTATGTACAGTAACGACACTCTGATTGGGACTGACCCGGTTCGTTAATGCGTCCGAACGAGTGTCTGGGGTTGTGCTTGCGGGTTTTGAAGCAGCTTTCGCAGTAATCAAAGTCGTCGCAGCTCCGGCACTTGAACCTGGGTCCGTTGATGGGGAACATCTGACAGCCGTCGCACCTGCGGACGCAAAAAAAATAAAAATAAACGCATCACGTCAAGCGGAACGTCAGAGGAAATCCGGTCGGGACAGGAAAGAGTACCTGACTCCGGGATGTACGCTCGGCACCAGCTCCATCTCAGAGAGCAGCCCTGTCCAGTGGGACTGCTGAGGGAAGTCCACGATCACGTCTTTTCCATTGGCACTGAAGGCTAAACACACACACACACACACACACACACACACACACACACACACTTTAGAACAGCAGACATTTCGAAATATCCAAGAAACCAGGCTAGCAACATCTCTACACCTTCACCCTCCTTACAAATACCAAGATCTATGAATATGCAAGATTATGCAAATTAGAAACGCCCCCATGTCTTCCTGCCATCTCGTACAGCATATCTAGCCGGCTAGTTTAGCATGCAGGGACTTACCATCTTTGTGACGTGATTGGGCGGGGCTCACACATAGCCCCGCCCACAAACCAGTATCGAAAAACATGTAGCGCAGTTTTAATTCCCGTATGAAGATTAGACAGAAGATCAGCGCACCTTTCTTTTTGAGATATTACTCATGTGAGATGGAGGAAGGAGGCGGAGCTCCCAGGGGGTCAAATATTAAAGGATTCAAAAAACACCTACACAACTGTCAATCATTCTAGACTCATTAGTCGATCAGTCTATCGATCCTGTGATGTACGTGAGGCTTACCCTTGACCGCGCCCACGCTCCTGTGGGTCACGGAGCCCCACTTGTACTTCGGTGTGGTGATGGACTGCTTCACTCGCACCTTATCCCCGATCTTAATGTGAGACGGAGAGCTCTGAGGAGGAAACCCTGAAACGGGGATTGAAACGTGTTAAACATTCTGAGCTAAGCAAGCGGTAGCTGAGTGAGTTTTTTAGAACTTTGTGGTGATGTATAGATCAGTACCCAGTAGTTCAATGTGGATGTAGCGGACCCAGTAGGTTCCTCCTTTCTGCTGCCAGTCGCACTGCACGTTCAGGTCGTGTAACCCGTCTCGGTCCAGCTTGATCACTTTCCCCACGTCTCCCTCGTACACCTCTTCATACGTCCTGCAAGACTTCACCATCATTCCCACCTACACACACACACACACACACACACCTCAATATATCACACAGCTCCAAACTGATCATTCAAAAACATGCTAGTTTGCATGTTAAGTGCATTGATGCTGCACAGGGATGTTATGGTCAGCACATTATTTCCCACTTTAAGCGTTTTATTTCTTTTATACTACAGCAACATGTCAGTGATTACGAAGAAAATCAGCGAAAAGTTTGTAAATCTGGTGAGTGTGTTGTAATCACTATTGATAAATACTCATTTCAAGCTTTATTGAAATTCTTATCCTATCAGCTGATCATTTTGCTTCCTTTTAGAAATAAATGCTTACAATCTGCCTAAAAAGAATATTTCAAACATGGAATTTGTTAGGTTTTTTTTTTTTTTTACTATCATGTATATGGTTAAGTGCAATTTTATAAATAAAATAAAATTTTTAAAAAATGTAAAAAAAAAAAATAAAAAAATAAAAAAAAACCCGTTTGACTACATTTAACATTTTCACTTGCTAAAATGTGAATTTTTATGCTGATGAAACTGGATTTTCATGAACAGCCCATTTATTAAATAAATGTCACCACGTGTTAAATAAACGTCTCTTTACTTTAAGAAAACGTCACCATATCAGCGTTTACAAATATCAAATCTGTTTACGCTGTAGGAGTCCCTGTGAACAAGCGGTTACTATAGAAACAATAACATATTGGAACAAGCGCATGAACATGAACCTGTACAACATAAAGCGCATTCATATAAACCTGTGCAACGTAAAAACTAATCTACACCTTCTGACCAATCAGAATCGAGAACTGGATGGCGCTGTGGTGTAACGTACATAACTCCTCACCTGAATGTTCTCCCTCACGTACACGCCGTAGTCGTCATTGCTTTGAAAATCCGATCTCTTCTTAAACGTCTGACTCTCTGTAACCACAACACCAGGAGGCTGGAAACAGAAGGATCAATGAAACATAAGACTCGGAGCATGATTAAGATGTTCACACACACACACACACACACACACACACACACACACACCACAGAGAAAGCTGCTTCAGGCTCCTCCAGTTCCTCCAGCACCTCTTCGTCAGAGTACTCATCAGACACCGTGTCTGCATCGGACAGCTCTGTGACGTGCACGTCGGGGTGATCCAACAGCCAGCCCACCAGCGCCTCCACACCTGACCACACACACAAATTATTTAATTTACCAAATTATTTAATCAGCCTTGGTGTGGTATCAGTAACTCTACTTCATCACACCACCCTGTCACATGACTACTTCTTCACTACTCTTACTATAGAAACGATCACGTTTATAAACCTCTCAGAGCTGCCGTTATAGAGAATTAATCAACGTTTTCTGAGGTGGTACCTGGAGTGCCGGAGGTGCTGCCTGTGGATCCTGACAGCGATTTGAGTGCGAACTCGATGTTTTTCCTCTGGAAGCCCATCTCCATGAGCTGCAGGACGATGGGAGCAGGAGGAACGGGCGAGCTCTTCTGCTTCTTCTGCTTGGGAGGACGGATGTGCTGCACGGTGAGCGGCGTGGTGGCTTCGCTCGAGCTGCTGTCCTCGAACAGCGGAGACGACGGGTGAGTGGACTCCACCGCCAGGAACTGACACACAGCCAGAGCAGCCGCCTGCACACATACAGCGTATGTTCAAGTGTATACATTATATATACGGTGCAGGAAACACTCCGACGCTGCACACGGCACTGACCTCCAGCTCCTGACGGTCGAAGATGGCCTTAACGGGCGAGGGCTGAGTGGCAGCCGAGAGGAGCTGCTGGAGCAGGATCAGGGGAGGGAGAGGACCTTCAGGAGATAAATCGCCCACATCTGGAGAGGACACGCCCACCTGCTCCTCTACACACACACACACACACCAAAATAAACATTCAGTGCATTAACCACAATTACCTGATCAACATCTACACACAAAATACAAAATAGTGATAAGACCCCTTGGCAATGTCCTTCTCGAAGATAAACAGCGAAAGAGAGAGAAATAAAGATAAAGCACGAGAGAGGAAAGAAAAAGGAACAATACATGAAACAAGAGATAAGAAGTAAATATCAGAGAGAAATAGCAAAAGAAAGTCAGCAGAGGTATAAGTGTAGGTGTAAGGGGTGTGGTACCGGCAGGGGCGGGGCTAGAGTCCACCACAGCAGCCTGAGACAGGATCTGTCGGAGTTTGTCCTGGTGTAGGAGCAGAGCTCGAGCTGCCTTCAGGATGTACAGCCTCAACTGCTGACAGCGCAACAAGTGCACATCCACCTGATCTGCTGCAGGACCACACCATCATCATCATCACCATCACCACCACATATAATCAAACCTCCTCACTACAGTCACTAATATATTACACATGAGCAAGGAATAAAACATCGTCATTCTTCTATAGGAAAATAATCAACAGCGTGCTGGTGTAACACTGGGGCTGGGCGATGTATTGTTTCAATATCGTTATACATCACAATACACGTCTGTGTGCACTTATATGCATGAATAACGTGTTTGTGCGCACATGTGAACACGTATACACACACAAAATAAAAATATCTTCGTTAAATATAGGTGTGCAACAATTATTGGCACCCCTATGAATTCATATGAGAAAAATATATTTGAAGAGGTATATTCCAATTGATATTTTACATTTTTTAATACACCTGGGTGACTAGGAACAGGAAATTGTTCAACCATGACTTCCTGTTTCACAGGGGTATAAATATGAGGTAACACACAGGCCAAATTCCCTTAGACATTCATAACAATGGGTAAGACCAAGGAATATAGCTGTGATGTGCAGCAAAAGGTTGTTGAGCTTCACAAAATGGGAAGTGGCTATAAGAAAATAGCACAAGCATTGAAAATGCCCATTTCCACCATCAGGGCAATAATTAAGAAGTTCCAGTCAACTGGAAATGTTATGAATCGACCTGGAATTGGACGCGTGTCTATATCGTCTCAACGCACTGTGAAGAGGATGGTTCGAGTGGCCAAAAAAATCTCCAAGGATCACAGCTGGAGAATTGCAGAAGTTAGTTGTGTCTCGGGGTCAGAAAGTCTCCAAAACTACAATCTGAAGTCACCACCTACATCACCACGAGTTGTTAGGAAGGGTTTCCAAGAAAAAAGTCTCTACTCTCATCCAAAAACAAACTCAAGCGTCTTCAGTTTGCCTTCAGACACTACTGGAACTTCAAATGGGATCGGGTTCTATGGTCAGATGAAACCAAAATAGAGCTTTTTGGCAATAAACACCAGAGGTGGTTTTGGTGCACACAGAGAGATAGCCATATGGAAAAGTACCTCATGCCCACGGTTAAATATGGTGGTGGCTCTTTAATGTTTTGGGGCTGTTTTTCTGTCAGAGGACCTGTACATTTTGTTAGGATACATGGCATCATGGACTCTATCAAATATCAACAGATATTAAATGAAAACCTGACTGCCTCCGTCAGAAAGCTTCAAATGGGCCATGGTTGGATCTTCCAGCAGATCTTCTCTGCTCATATTTACCAAGGGTGCCAATATTAGTGGAGGGCAGTGTAAACACACACATGTATATACGTGTGTGTATAGTCAGTACCTGCGAGTCCTCTGCTGACGGATTTCTTCATGCGCTGTTTCTCCAATTTGCTCCCTGCCAGGTTGACGAGTTGAGCCCACACAGTGAGCATGGGCTCCGTGAACGGCAGGTTCTGAACGCTGAACGGAACCAGGGGCAACTGACACGAGGAGCAAAAAACAATCAAGCACAACGTTCACGAAATGTACTCGCACCAAACAACAGTACAGCAAAGCTCACAGGTCTCAGTGCTCACCTGGGTGAACTGCTTCAGTGTGTTTCTGATGAGAGCGCAGTCTTTTATTTACTTTATCACTATGGTAACATTAGTCTTAGTTTCGTTAGAACGTTTTAATCGGACTGTGGAGGTCAACACACGTTTTTGAGTTAATACCAAATAAATAAATTTTCTACAGCACCTGTGTCACACTGAATTGGTTTAATAAATTTCCAGAAATGCGTTAATATAATAATTATTTCTCTAATAAAAAAAAAAAATAATAATAATAATAATAAATATTTTTTTAAAAACTAATTTGCAAATTTATTCAGTGATGAAAATATTAAAATGTTACATATTTCATATTAAACCTATTTTCTCTTATTAAAAAAAAAAGTTTTTAAATGTGAATATTGTTTAAAGAACTTACAATAATTATAAAATTATATTTCTATCAGGTATTTATTTAAATATTATTTAGACAGATACTACACATTTAAAGATGTGATATTTAAATGTTATTTAGATATGAATCATTTGACAGGTCACACTGAAATTTGTTGTATAACAGCTTGAATGAGAGCCAATAAGAAGTGACCCTTCACCAAACTCCTGACCAATCAGAGAAGACTTAAATGTGCAAGAAAAATTTATTTAAAAAATAAATAATAATAATAATAATAATAATAATATGGATTAAAAATCAAACTCGATAGTGAGGACCGAGTGAAAACAGTGTATAGTTATAATAAAATAAATGTTGATTGATTGATTAATTGATTGATTAAAGTTAGCAGTATTTTATTTACCAAAACCAAGACAAAGTACGTACGTACCGGTTTAAGCTGGCTCAGCAGACACACTCGGCACATCCTCATTTCATAAAACTGCACCGTGATGCGTCCTTTCGGCGTGATGCGCGTGACCGTGCCTTCTCCGTACTCCTCGTGGACCACCTGACCTCCCAAACGCAGACGTCCATCGATCCCCCCGATCACAGCCAGCACGGCCATGAGGCTGCCCACCAGCGGAGTGTCTGCATTGGGTAAATACTCCTCCAGCAGCGCCTGTCAGAGAACAACACCTCAGTCAAGTGGTACAGGGTAGGTTTTTGTTTTTTTTAACGAGTAAAACTATCACGACATCGTACCACTTCTGACACTCGTCCCGCCATCACGTCTCCGATACCGCTGATCTGGGAGTTAATGTATTCGTTAATGAGGCTGTTCCATTGGTGGAGAGAGTGCAGCGTACGCAGGACGGCTACGATCTCCTCGGCCAACGTGCTGCTGTGAGTGGCCGTCAAAGACGCCTGTGGGCGGGACTTCCTCCTGCGCAGGGAACCTTCTGTGGAATGAAAGAGGCTTGGCATTTACACACCCCGAAATCCACATTCGGTGCATTGACCACAATTAACCCGACTCTTACGATCTTAACACCAACAATTTATAATCACATCTTTCTCAAAGCCCAAGAAAAATAAACACACAAAAAAGATACAAAACAGTGATAAAGACCCGTTAGCAACGTCCTTCTTAAAGATAAACAACGAAACAGTACCAGAGAGAAGAAAAAAAAAAAAAAGAAACGAGAGACAGAGGGACAGAAAGAACGACGGAAAGAAATAAAGAAAGACAGGACGAAAGAACGATGGAAAAGAAAGAAAGAGCAAAAGACTGAATGAAAGAAAGATGGAAAAGAAAGAAAGAAAGATGGAAAGAAATAGAAATAGCAAAAGAATGAATGACTGAAAGAAAGAAAAAAGAAATAACAAAAGACTGAATGAAAGAAAGAAAGAAAGAAATAGCAAAAGAAAGAGAACGATGGAAAACAAAAAGAAAGAAAGAAAGAAAGACTGAAAGACAGAAAGAAATAGCAAAAGAAAGAAAGAAATAGAAATAGCAAAAGAAAGAACGATGGAAAAGAAAGAAATAGCAAAAGAAAGAAAGAACGATGGAAAAGAAAAAGAAAGAAAGAAAGATTGAAAGACAAAGAAATAGCAAAAGAAAGACAGAAAGAACGATGGAAAAGAAAGAAAGAAAGAACGATGGGAAGAAATAGAAATAGCAAAAGAATGAATGACTGAAAGAAAGAGATGGAAAGAAAAAATAAATAAAAGACTGAATGAAAGAAAGATGGAAAAGACAGGAAGAAATAGCAAAAGAAAGAACGATGGAAAAGAAAAAAAATAGCGAAAGACAGGAAGACAAAGAAAGAGACAGTGAGAAAGAAATAGCAAAAGAAAGAGACAGACAGAAAGACGGAAAGAAAGAAAGAAATAGCAAAAGACAGGAAGGTGAAAAAGACAGAACATCAGTAGAGGAGTGTAGGCGCACATCCTTTCATAAGATCACTTGGGTTAAAAAAAAAACAAAAAAATAAATAAATAAATAAGGGTTTTACATAAAATCAGTTTTCACATCTTTTTTTCCCTTTTAATTGGAAAAGTGCGTCTTTTGTCCCAAAAAGTGCTGTTTGTAATGATTTTCAGCCGAAATTTGGAAGTTAATATATAACTATATTCTCATCTAATGTTAGCAAACACACACACACACACACACACACACACACACACACACACACACACACACCTTATTTCACATTAACATTCTTCGGATTATTAATGCAAGATGGAGGAAAGGGGGCAGGGCTTAGAGGTCAGTTCATATCAAAGAGTTTAAATCTGTCAAATCACTCCAAGAGTCTTTTGGCGTATTTCTAGACAAGTGTGTAACCCTGAGGAAAAGCGGTGAAGCGAACTCTACCTCTGAGCAGCGGCAGGTCTGAGGAGCAGGTGCTCAGGAGGCTTCCCAGGAAGCCGAACAGCTTCTCCACGAGGAACTTCATGTCCTCAGAGCGCTCGGTTTTATCCCAGGACGGCAGCACCGCCTGCAGCAAGCGCAGAGCCAGGATCTGACGAATCAGGACAAAGAACGTTTAATCAGACCGTAGACCACGGATTGGACATCTGAGACTTCGGTAACATCACCATAGCAACCTTAGGCTCATCATAACATAATCATGACACAGTATTATACTAAGGTGACATTACATTACATATTTCATGTTCGAGAGCTCTTCATGAGGATCTGCCTCGGCCATGACACCGGATACCTGTCTCTGTAGCGTAACGGCGGTGAATGACTGATGTCCCTCGACTATACGTATGAGCAGGTTGATCCAGGCTGAGGAACTCAGTGTGCTGCACATCTGGGGCATCAGCGCTATGCTCCGGATAAATCCCAGAGTACACCAGCTCCGGTGCTGCTCCCGGGACACCAGCCTGTGAGACGGACAACCTAATATACACACACACAAACGAAAAGAAACATCTGGAAAAAATGACCACGTTACCATGCGGATTGTTTATTTAGAAACGTGTGGAGTTAAGTTACCGGTCTGGTCGGTGGTTCCGCTCTCCACCAGCATGCGCAGGAGACCGCACAGCGTCCTGGCGGCGTCGGCCTGCATCACCTCCGCGTGGATCCCGGACGACAGCGCCAGAGTTTTCAGCAGATTCACCGTGCTGCTCAGCATGATGGCCGTCGGGTGAGCGCTCTTCTCCGTCGCTTCACCTTCTGATAAACATGGGATCATGCGCAAGATGGAAAAGTCTATATATATATATATATATATATCGATCCACCATCATTTCTCTCTGTATGCCGGATCAGAACCATATCTAAAAGATTGTCTAAATCATCTCTTTTCTTTTTTTTTTCAGGCAAATTTTCAGCAGTTTTTGACCATTTTCTGCAGACGAAATTTCACCTAATAAATATACGTAGCTGATGTTAACTATACACACACACACACACACACACACACACGTGTCTAATGTTAACTAAGTGAAACACACACACACAGATTTTATTTCGCATTGATAAACTCCAAACGTTCTCCGTTTACCGTGACAGAACGCGAGGACGCCATGTCAGCGCATCTTTCAAGCAAGAAAATCGAATCGTGACGAGATATTAAAAAGGGGGCGGAGCTTCCAGGAGGGGGTCGGTTCATATCAGCTAGTTCGAAACACCTACACAACTGTCGATCGGTCCAGATTCACATGTTGATTGGAAGATCGGTGTATACTTGATGGATAACCTGTAGGAAACACTCACCGATGTCGTCCTCCGTGTCCGAGTCCTCGGTGGGAGGCTGTGCGGCAGGAGGAGGCTCGGCCAGCTTTAGATCGTATTTCCCCTCTTTGCCCATCCTGTAGGAGTTTGTGCTGCTGGTGTCCCACTGCACACGGATCCAGCCGTCCTCCCCGAGTTCACCGATCACTCGGCCCAGACCAGGAGGAGGGCCGTCCTACAGTAAAGCCAAACACACACACACTCGGGTGATGTAGTACTCCATAAATAATAATAAAAAACCTGCTTAAAATACACCGCTTTGCTTTGCTCAGCATCATCACGTACTTGATCACCCCACTTCCAGTCCTGTCCTCTCATCACTCTGGTGCCGATCTTCATCATGGCGGCGAGCTCGGGGCCGGAGGCGGGGAGAGGGGCAGGGGCGGTCTCCTTCCTAGACTCCTCCAGCACTGTAGCGGAGCCACCGTGAGCTCTGGAAGCAAGCTCCTCCTCATTGCTGTCTGAACTCGGACCTGCGGGGGGAAGGGGGGGGGTTCAGGAACTATCAAGAACAAGGTCTACACAGTTCTACCACAGTGAAGAAAGGGTCACTGTTAAGGTACATAATTTGTTATTGGTTACACCACAACCTTGCTGAATTCTGGATTCTGATTGGTCAGAAATTGCTGATTAATTTCCCATAAGAGCAGCTTTGACTGTATTAACATGTTATAATGGTTATCGTTTCTATAGTAACAACTCATTCACAAGGACCCCCTTAGCTAAATTTAGCAAGTTCTCAAAAATGTCTCATTTTTGTACGAAGCTTGCATTTGACCAATCAGTACATTCGGTATGGCAAGCTCCACCCCTGAAAGTTCCTGAAGCAGGAATTTAAAATGATTTTTTTTTTTATTAAAATATTAAGGACTCTTCTGACCGGGATCTCAGTTATAGGGTTCTTCACAGATCTTTTAAGGGTTCTGATAAAGGGACACAACTCTAGAACTGTAATGGAAGAACAAACGTTCATAAGATATTAAGATGTTTTAAAGGTTAAACTGACCGATGAGGCGGAGCACGCTCTGTGTGAGAGCCAGGGCTCCCGAGTTGAGCAGGAGGCTGAGGCTGTTGGCTCCGTGTTTAAGAGTCAGCATGTGCAGCATGGCCAGGAGGAAACGTGCCTGAGGAACCGTGCCCAGACTGGGACCTGCTGGGTTCTCGTTCGTGATGGTCTGCAGAGGAACCGGCTGCACTCCTGCACACGAGAAACGCATCACATCGGATCGGTTTACGGCGAAGGTTCTGGCACGTAACTGTAAGCGAGTCGTATCATATGAAGATGAGCACGAAGATGGTGTACCCAGTTCTTTAAATCTGATGCTGGCCTCCAGCAGGATGTTGCGGATGTTCTGGATGGCCCACGTGTACAGCTTGCCGAAGGTGACCTCCAGAAGCATGCGGTTGAAGGGAGGAATGAGATCCACATCCTTCAGACAGTCGCTCAGAGGCTCTCTATAACAGTACGAGAAACACATCCAAAGTTAACAACCACGTTTCCTGAGAGATACAACGTAAAGAATAAAACACTCTGGGACATGCCGTTATAGAAAAATAATCAACAACAGGGTAGTTTTTCTACAACAGCACATCCCAAAGTGTTTTTATTCCTCTTCTACTACAGCAATTTGCCCATTATTACAATTCTTATTTATTTAAGGCCACCACCTGGTACTTTTTTTAATGCTGTGGAATGTCCATGAAACATGCTAGTTCCTGTTCTCGCTTATGTTATAGCAGCCATAAACAGTCGTTCCCTCACCAGCCTCCATTTTTCTCTCTTGAAGTTAAGATATATATATATATATATTTTTTTTTTTTTTTTTTTAAATTCAATTCATTAATTTATAAAAAAAAAAATTTGAAAAATTAAAAAACACCTCAGTTTGATATTTTCTGAGAAACCGCAAACAAATTTACTTAAAGTTAGAGCTTGACACTGGAGACTCCTTCCATCAATCAAAATAAACATCTCCTTACACAAAACTTCACCACACCAACTATAAACCGACTCGGTTTATAAACTCATTCATGTTTATACTGCTACAGAAATTTAGTCAACACCTTCCGACCAATCAGAATCCAGAATTGTGTAGTAAAGGATCTTAGTGTTTCATCAGGAAGAGAAAATCCTAGCTAACGTAGCTAGTACTGACACAGGAAGTGCCCCCCTCAAAATGGCCGCCGTTATACAGAACGACATCACGTGAAAGAACAGGACTAAAAGGTTTAAGAAAACATTAACAGAAATGGAGTGTTGAATATTTACCCTATGTTAGGACCCTCAGGGACGACCCTTTGCCACCCGCTGAGCATGGCGTACTGTACAGACGGCAGCAGGAAGGTTTTGGATGCTAGCTTCAGCATGGTGTCGATACCCTCCAACCTCACCTCTGCCCTCTCCAGCTGTGGACACAACATTCATCACATGGGTCAGATAGGTTTTTTGACTAATTTACGTGTAATTCATCTAAAAAAGAAAAGAAAAACACAATCTGGCTTCTCTTTTCCACCCATCACTCAATCTTTGAAAATACACGAATATGCAAATTGGGACACGCCCCCAACGTCCACAAATTTGCCACCGTTCAAGTGGGATTTCAATATCAGATTCTCAATTTCTATCGTTGTTTATTTATTTTTATTTACCACCAGGCCAAATCTGTCAAAAACAAGATGTAACCATAACGATCATTTAGTTCAAGGCTGATATCAGCCAAGATAGCTATCTAACAAAAGACATTCTGTGGATAAATGTTTCTGGGTCATCCTTTAATAATTTGCATATCATTAGCATATAATTGGTCAAAAGCATTTTGTGACATTAATTAATTAATGTCTTATTTTTATATAAATGTTTTGAGTAATGAATAACGTTAAGTGAGAAGTAAAAGCACACAGTCCAGAGTGTGTTATTCCGCTTATACCACCTCGATTTGCCAACGATTACGATGTTTAAAACATCCGATGTGTCGTACGTTAATAAATTAAAGGCTTATTTGTCTACGTTAGAGCTGCAATAAGCAGTGGGGGAGTTGTTCCCCCACCGGCAACTCCCTCTCCCTGACTCGTTCCCACCTTCTCTCTACCTAAAAAAACCAGGAAACAGTGAAATCCTCCGTCCTGAAGACTTTAAGTCAACGAAGAGCTTAACAAAGAGCTTACAGCCAAGACTTCTTCCAAAAATGTTAAATAAAAGTCACCAAATCAACGACTATACTGCACAAATCTGTTTATTATTAGTCTTAGATTACATGAGCGGTTACTATAGAAACGATGACGTATAATACAACCCCAATTCCAAAAAAGTTGGGACGCTGTGTAAAATGTAAATAATAACAGAACGCAATGATTTGCAAATCTCAAACCCATATGTTATTCACAATAGAACATACAAAACATATCAGATGTTTAAACTGAGGAAATGTACCATTTTAAGAAAAAAAAATTAAGTAATTTTGAATTTGATGTCAGCAACACATCTCAAAAAAGGTGGGACAGGGAAACAAAAGGCTGGAAAAGTAAGCGTTACTAAAAAGAAACAGCTGGAGGTTAATTGGCAACAGGTTAGTGACATGATTGGGTATAAAAAGAGTATCTAAGAGAGGCAGAGTCTCTTAGAAGTAAAGATGGGCAGAGGTTCATCAATCTGCAAAAAACTGTGTCTACAATTTGTGGAACAGTTTCAGAATAATGTTCCTCAATGTAAAATTGTGAAGACTTTGAATATCTCATCATCTACAGTACATAATATCATCAAAAGATTCTGAGAATCTGGAGAAATCTCTGTGCGCAAGGGACAAGGGTGAAAATCAATATTGCATGCCCGTGATCTTCGGGCCCTCAGGCGGCACTGCATTAAAAACAGGTATGATTCTGTAATGGAAATCACTGCATGGGCTCAGAAACACCTCCAGAACTCATTGTCTGTGAACACAGTTCGCCGTGCCATCCACAAATGCTGGTTAAAGCTCCATCATGCAGAGAAGAAGCCATATGTGAACATTATCCAGAAACACTGCAGTCTTCTCTGGGCCAAAGCTCATTTAAAATGGACTGAGGCAAAGTGGAAAACTGTTCTGTGGTCAGACGAATCGAAATTTGAAATTCATTTTGGAAACCATGGACACAGCGTCCTCTAAACTAAAGAGGAGAGGGACCATCCGGCTTTTTAATCAGCGCTCAGTTCAAACGCCTGTGTCTCTGATGGTATGGGGGTGCATTAGTGCCTATGGAATGGGCAGCTTGCACATCTGGAAAGGCCCCATCAATACTGAAAGGTATATACAGGTTTTAGAGCAACATCTGCTTCCATCCAGATTCCTGACCTTTATTTCTGAGAGACTCCGCCTCTCTAAGATACTCTTTTTATACCCAATCATCTTACTGACCTGTTGCCAATTAACCTAATTAGTTGCAAAATGTTCCTCCAGCTGTTTCTTTAGTAACACTTACTTTCCCACCCTTTTGTTGCCCCTGTGTTGCTGCCATCAAATTCAAAATGACCTTATTTTTTTCCCTAAAATGGTACATTTCCTCAGTTTAAACATTTGATATGTTTTCTATGTTCTATTGTGAATAACATATGGGTTTATGAGATTTGCAAATATCATTGCATTTTGTTTTTATTTACATTTTACGCAGCGTCCCAACTTTTTTGGAATTGAGGTTGTATAAATATAAAGAGCATATTTTTCATATTCACGTCTTGATTGGCTTTTAAAAACTTGTCTTTCGGTGTATTTTAGAATGTTTGTTTTGAATGGAAAACTATTCATTTAGATCTGCGTTTTACCCAAACGGCAATATATAACGAGGACGATATAAATTTAATTATTTAAATATACAGTTTGATCCCAAATTCGTGTTTCTCGTTAACCTGCTTGAGGAGGCACTTCCTCATCTTCTCCACGTCGAGAGGCTCCTCTTTGAGAGCGAACTCCACGATGGTGCTCATGAGGCTGGACTGAGAGTACGAGCCGTGCACACTGTGCTTCAGCCAGCGGTACTTCTGAACGTTCACCACCGTGTTCAACAGCGGCTGCCACTTATCCTGAGACACGGAGGGTTGGGGGGGGGGGGGGGGGGTAATGTGAACAAAGAAGCCTAAGCACTTTCTATACAATTACAGACAGAACAGTAGTGATGACCAAACGCATCCAGTCACATCGATGTATCGGGATACGCTCAGAGGATCACCTTGGGCAATTTGACGGTTTGTTTCTTGTCCACAGGTGTGGGAGTGACAGGAAGTGGAGGCTCCTCCTCATTGGTCCCGTCTCTCTCCTGCTTACACTCTTCTACATCTGCAGACTCGGATTTCTTAGGCACTGAGAGGGAAGAAATACAATAACAATTAAAACTTTAAATAAATTACTACTGCATTTAAAGACTTTAAAAGATCTGCCATGTCCACGTCCGTGCACGTTAGAGCTCACCTCTCTTCTTCCTGAGCTCTCTGATCAGTTTCCGAGTGATCATCTTCCAGCGAGGCTGCGAGCTCAACAGTTTCAGCTTGCACACGATGGACAGGTCGTTACTGACAGCCGGCCTCAGCTCGTTAAAGAGGAAACGCAGCCTCTCGATCACGGGAGCGCACACCTCCTTATACGAGCGGCCCTGCTCCTGGTGGGTCTGAGGCGGTGGGGGGGGGGGGGGGACGACGACACAAGGGTCGGAAATGGGGAGGAAAAAAACACATCTGTTTATTACGGTTTACTATTGTTTACAGTTTATTACTCTTTACTGCTGTTTATTACAAGCACTGCTGCGACCTTCATGGACCTCATATATTCGTCAACCATGAGATCCTGTTAGACCGACTGCAAAACTGGGTTGGCTTATCAGGCCTAGTCCTAGCTTGCTTTAGATCCTACTAAAGTGGTAGGGAATATTATGTTGCACTGAGTACACACGTCATGTGATATCTTGTGGTGTTCCCCAAGGCTCAATTTTGGGTCCTTTCTTATTTATTTATTTATATATGCTGGTGTAATTAATCGATATTACATCTCCTTCCATCAGTATGCAGATGACACGCAACTCATTAGCAATGTTTGTAAACCAGCACATCGCCTTCGATTTCCATTCAGTTTGCCAACATTTTTTCATATGAGGCGCTCTCAATCATTGTTCAAACCACAGTGAGTGTGGGAGCTTGGGTATCTTTCCAGTATCTAAGTATCCGTCGCACTGCTGTAACTATACCTACGGTACGAAGGGAGAAGTCATTGTTTTTAATCTGAGGAATCGGAGTTTTAACCCCTAAAAGACAAACCCTTGGTTAAAAAATTGGAAGGTCACCTCCTAACCCTCTCCCAAGATATTTCAACACAATTTCCCCCCAAACAGGCCGAATCTTTGTACATTCCCAGAGAACATGAAAAAAACGTTCCAGTTTCTTGTTTACATTTCCAGCATTTATTATTTTTCACACTACCCATTTTATAAAGCTGGAATGGCGTGTAATAATACCCGTGTAAAACCTCACACTGGATAAATTTACTAACCCCATTTCCAGAAAAGTTGGGATTTTTCTTTCTAAAATGCAATAAAAACAAAAACCTGTGATTTGTCAAGTCTCTTCAAACTTTAAATTGCCATTTATTACTGTTCACTGTTATTACTACTATTAATTAGTTTATTACTATTACTACTGCGTATTATTTGTTATTGTTCACACCTGTTTATTACTGTTTACTACCATTTACTTCTGTTTATTACTCTTCCTTCCTGTTCACTCCCATTTAGGATTGTTTATTGTGGTTTATTGTGCAAGCGTCTTACTCTGATTAAAGAGCACTTGGCCTGGTAGACCATCCGACAGACGTCAATCACAGATTTAGGGAGGGACCTCTGCTTCCCCTGGTCCACAGCCAAGGCACATTGATTGACGAGTGAGAGGGCCACGTGACCTACGACAACACGAACAGGAATCAGAAGATTTTTTTTTTTTTTTTTTTTTTTTTTTTTTAAAGTACAAACATGGCCACAATGCCAGCTGTGGTTGCTAGGTTACCAAGGTCTTGGTGTTTGAGAAGGCAGCAGAGCAGGAGGCGGCCCACTTCCTCCACAGGGTGTTCCAACGGAAAGGTGATGGGAGTGATGAGGTGATACTGCTTACAACAGCGCTCGATTTGGCATAAAAAGTCCTGAAATACAAACGTTAACATTAACAACTGCACAAAGTATAACTCAGCCCTAAAGGTATGAGGATGACTATAGTACTTTTTTTGGACGGGATTAATTTTCTACTTCATTTAAAATTTTTGGGGCAGGATTAGTTTTACATGAGGAGGTGGAGTAATGTAATTATTGTAAGAACACCCTAGAGGGCATCATCACATTTCATCTACCATAGGGGCAGCCTAGAGAACACTTTATTGGGGCTACCATAAGGGCAGTCTAGAGGAAACGATCATCTACCATATCGGTTTTATCTACCCCCTAGATGGTATTACCATGTGTTTTAGCTACCATAAGGCCCCCATAGAGGGTATTACCATGTTTTAGCTACAATAAGGCCCCCCTAGATGGTATTACCATGTTTTAGTTACCATAAGCACCCCATAGAGGGTATTACCATGTTTTAGCTACAATAAGGCCCCCCTAGAGGGTATTACCATGTTTTATCTACCATAAGGCCCCCCTAGAGGGTATTACCATGTGTTTTAGCTACCATAAGGCCCCCCTAGTGGGTATTACCATGTTTTATCTACCATAATGGCACTTTATCACGTTTCGTCTACCGTGGGGGCACCCTAGAAGGCAAATTATCAAATTTTCACCACCAAAGAGGGCACCCTTTCTTCCATCATAAGGGCACCCTAGAGGGCACTCTTCCACTGATTTTTATCTACCATTGGGGCATCCTAGAAGACGCTTTATTATGGTTCATATGCTATTAGGGCACCCTATAGGGCACTTTATTGCGTTTTATCTACCACAGGGGCACCCTAGGGGGCACTTTTTCCGCGTTTGTCAACCATGGAGCAACCGGGATCTCACCCATCCTTGTGATTTATACAGCGATCACTCATCCCATGCGAAACAATCAGAATTACTACAGATGTCCACCAGCAACATGTCCGTAAATCTGATATGTGTGTGTGTGTGTGTGTGTGTGTGTGTGTGAGTGAATGCGCACACATGTACCTTCACAGTGTGGTCCTGAGTAGTGTTGTCAGCGATGGCCTGCAGGAAAGGCTGTGCGTGGTCACTCAGCGTGATTCTACGCGAGTACAGCTTGGCTTTATCAGGTGCAGTGGTCCCCGGAGAGCTGCAGTGGTCCTCGTCCTTCTCCTCGTTGTAGTTGTAGTGGATCTGACTGGTCTGAAGACCTCCACAGAAGATGGACGACTGCAGCCATTCTGAAACACAAACATAAAAACTTATCAGTAGTCCCGTTTATTCAGAACGATGATTACAAGCGCCGACACTGGAGACTCCTTCCAGAAATGTTCAATGTAAAAAAACTCACTTGCACATTCTATCTCTATGCGCGACAGAGGCGTGCTCAGAGCCAGGTAAGAAGCATGAAGCCCCAGGAGTAAGCCGAGGTTTCTCTCCGTGTCGATCAGAGGGGAGGACAGGCTGCTCAGGTCCGGGGTCGTTACGGTCTCCTGGTTGGGCTGGACGCAGGAAGCAGGAGTTGAGTCAGCTATAAATTTTATACCAGTGTCCATGAAGAAATAAAATAAATAAATAAATAGAAACTTGGACATAGGACTTTACCTCCATGTACTGGCCGACGCAAAAAGCCTGCATGGACTCTCGTGTGTCCTCAAACTGTAGCGCAGCTTCTAAAGCCACCACAGGGTCCTCACCAGCAAACTGA
Source organism: Cranoglanis bouderius (assembly GCA_023630585.1). Taxonomy (NCBI): domain Eukaryota; kingdom Metazoa; phylum Chordata; class Actinopteri; order Siluriformes; family Cranoglanididae; genus Cranoglanis; species Cranoglanis bouderius. The sequence goes on from CM042537.1 coordinate 2,090,405, forward strand.
GCTACAGAGGAGAAGAAAAGAGGGTGATCATTTGACGAATTAACTCCTTTCAAAGCAAAAACGTGCCTTTATTAGATAGCTACACAAAAAAAAAAAATTCTGATTATGTATTCAGTACATTTTCAGAAATTTTTTTTTAGTTTTCGTTAAAATTCATTATTGTTCTTTTTAAATAACCTCATGAGAAAATCTAAATCTCGAGTATACATGGCCTGAAAGTGCTATGACATCACAAAATACAAGAGCCAATCAGGCTCCAGTATGCAAATAAAGCCCACACTGATTTACTGATTTGTAAGCACTTACTTCTGATGTCTAACGATTTATTTTATTTTATTTATTTTTTTTATTTGCCACATCAAGCAAGTTGGGGGGAAAAAAAAGAGAGAAAAATAATTATGTTATTTAAAACAAATTCAGTGCAACTAAATAATATGGTGACTAAGAAAATGGTGAAATCTTGGATTTCTCATTGATAAGCGTTTGAGACTTGTTTATTTGTTTTAAAAAGATATCGTGGGCATAATTAAGTCTCAGTTTAACCTCCAGAAATGCAAAAAAAATTTAATTAATTAATAAACAAAGAAAAGGTATTTGAGGATTCCAAAGATGTTGATTGACGATGAAACTTAACAAATAAAAGAGTGTGGGAAAAAAAAAGTGTTATTTATATTCATCTGGCAGAAATTCATAACAGCCATATGTACGAAGGTTTTGTTTGTTTTTTTTCACATTTTTTCAAGTAAATTTTCCATAAATTAACACTAGCTAAACATCTCTAACGTTTTCGTACCAAGAATGGTGTTTCCGGTAAGAGACTGTGCTTGGAAGTCCTTGATGTCGTAGACTTTCCCGTCGATGACTGTCCAGAAGCCGCCGTCTTTGTTGTGGTTCTCCAGGTCTGCTTTGCGTATAAGCGAGACCTCTTCGTTGTTCTTCGTGCCCGGTCCTGTGAAGAACAACCCTGTGAACAAAGACACATTTATAACCTTTAAACCGTACGATCAGTGTGGTTATTCGTAAACGAGTCGCGCCGGAGCGTACCCATGAGGCCGGGCCAGGCCAGGTCTTCGTTGTCGTCTCGGTCGTGGCCGGGGGCCAGGTGGTTAAAGCGGTCCAGGTGCTCGAGCAGGGCAGCCAGCAGAGGGATGGAGCCGGTGTCCTGCATCAGACCTGAATCCAGAGTCAGCAGCAGAATGATGGACACCACCAACTCGGGGAGCAGGACACCTGCAGCAGGAACGACAGAGCAACACATACACACACACACACACACACACACACACACACACACACTGCAGTCGTACAGTCTACCAACTACTCAGACCTCAGGAATAAACCACCGTGTGTGGTGCGGTCACAGGAAAATAATCAAGGATGTGGTGGTGAGGTTAAGAGATGGTCTCTCACCTGTAAGATCTCCCTCGATGACGTGGGAGACTTCAGCAAAGTGACGGTGACTGTTGAAGGCGATGCTGGTGGCCACAGGCAGGATGTCTCCGATGTGTGTACACAGCAATGCAATGTACTTCTTCAACAGAGAGCCCACTCCCAATATCTCAGACTGGGTCAGAGCTGAGAGAGAGAGAGAAAGCAAAGAATTACAAAAAGACAGAAAGTAAACAAATTACAAAAGACAAAGTAAAAAAAATTACAAAAAAAAGATTTTAAAAAATTACAAAAGAAAGACAGAAAGAAGAGATTTACAAAAAAAAAAAAAAAAAGAGACAAAGACAAAGACACTATTGATCCTGAGGGGAAAAACCCCTCATTAAAAACAAAATACTGGCATATGACTCAGTGTGTGTGTGTGTGTGTGTGTGTGTGTGCGCGCGCGCGCATGGTGTTCCAACACTCACTGTAATCTCCGACTCCGGTGGTGCCGTTCGCTCCCACATACAGTTTACAGATCAGCAGTCTCTGGAAGCGCAGCAGCAGGTCGAGCGATGCCGAGCGCTCTTTACTCACCTGCTCTGCGTCCTGGCAGTGTGAAATACGTCGAGCCACGTCTTTCAGATGCGCTATCGTCTGTGAGGCCATGTTCCTGCACCGAGGAGGAGGAGGAGAGACGGTGAAAGCCTTACCTAATAACAGTAAGGACTGAAGCCCAGCTCCAGGTGTGAACGGAGCAGGTGAGTAGGTGTGTGAAGGTGTGTGTACCTGAGCAGCTGCTGCACGAGCTGGACCAGCGGTAAACTCTGCTTGCTGGCCGACTCGTAGATGCCCGTGTTGATGAGGTCTTTATCGAGGGTGGTGCGACAGCGGTGCAGGGTGGAGGCGTTGGCCTCCTGCTCGTCAATCTCCTTCTCTTTCTGCGCCTCCTTCTTAGCCTCGATGTCCTGAGAGAAAACAAACAGTTTTTAGTAACATTATTAATTATATACACACACACACACACACACACACACACACACACACACACACTACATGCAGCAACTATAATGTAGATCAGAAACATCACGTGCCAATAGCGATAGTCACAGACACCCTGATCAGGATAAAGAGAATAAATATAGACAGATAAATGATCACATGATAAATCTCTCCATTACTCTTTGCACTGTTGTTGCTTGTGGGCGTGGCCTGATCAGCTACTGAATCTCACACACAAACACACCTGAATCTCGGCTGTGATGGCGGCGTTCAGAGCAGACTCCAATCCTCCGTCTGCCATCAGACTGCTGACCAGAAGGTCAATCATAAACCTCCGGCCTGGACTCACGCTCATCTCGTGGCTGGAAGCTGAAACACACACACACACACTAATTTGACTGATACGAGTCGTGTGGAGTGTGTGGTGAGGTGGAGATGGATCTGAGACTGACCTGCGTTGGGTAGCAGTGAGGACAAAGCTCTGGCTCGCTCCTCAGCAGTGGGTAACAGCACTGACCAGCCACTCTGGAGCACGGCCTGTGCGGCCGCCTGCACCGTGTTCAGCACCCCGGCATTGCTGGCCAGCGTCACCACCATCTGCTTGAGGCTGTTGAGCAGACTGCTGCCCAGGCCCAGCCCCAGCTCCTCCGGGTCCACCTGATTACTGATAGCAGAGTGGAGCTACACACACACACACACACACACACACACACAGAGTGCGAGAGAAAGGATTTAACCAGAGGTACACAACCATGTATCCAAACCAACAGCTACATGAACAGTACACACACCTGCAGTCGGAGAAGGTTGAGCGTGGCCACCACCATACACTCCTTCTCCTGAGGCGGAGGCCAGTCCGAGCCGCCATCCATCCCCTCGCTGATCTGACGCAGCAGCAGGTCCAGCTGCTCGAACGTCATGGGGCAGACATCCACCACGAAGGGCACACGCAGCCCCACGGACCACTCCGAGCACGACGACCACGCAAAACTCTGTTGGAGGAGTTGTATCAAAACACGTACACCAAAAAAAAAACAATCAGCAGCATCACTGTGATAATTTTGAAGCTTATTCTGTTTTGTCCAGCAGGTTCTGACGCTTTCTCGGATGCACGGCAAGCAAAATTAACTAAAACAAGCCAAAAGTTGCTCCATAGCTCAAGATCCAAAGTTCATCCAGATAATCAGCGGAACAAATTTTATTCGTGTTTCGTCTGATCCGCTTGAAGGTTTCCAGAGTCTCGTGTAACGTCGCAGAAACCATAAATGGTACGGCTAAACTATAAACGCACACTCGTACAGAGACGGGATGCCCTATTTGGACGGGATTAAATGCGGTCCTGGGGAAATTTCAGCGTTTCTCTCGGTCATCCTCCGAGAAAATTACAGAGTGACTGTTTGTCACCAAACTCGGCGATCGTCTGATCATTTTGGTCCGGATTCATCTCTGATCTTCTATACAGATGGACGCCTCGTATTGAGGGGGGAAAAAAAAATAATAAATTAAAATGTTGGAAGATGTGGAATCGACAGGCCACACCCACAAGGACCAAGCAACATTCTGATCCGATAATACAGCGATAATTTCAGACTTCCAGAGGAGATCTGAACACTTCAGCATCGTTACCTGTCCTGGACCGCAGGAAATGCCCACGATGTGTTTGGAGTTGAGTCCTGGCAGAGCTTTCGGCTGCTTCTTGTTGGAGAAGAGCGTGTCAAAGTGCTGAAATTTATCGTTACTGCCCCAGCTGTGCACCTCCCCATCCTCAGTGAGGGCCAGGCAGTGTGTGGAGCCCACGGCTATATCCACCACCTTTTTACCTGTGGAGCACAACACACGCACGCACGCACACACACACACACGATATCTAATCAGCGTTGTTCTGAGGCTCAGTACAAACCTCAGGTGTGTTTGTATCAGCAGGTCTGGTGTGAACAGAAGCCAGTAAATTACTGGGAAAGATGAAAAGATCTACCGATGATTTATTGTACATCACAAATCATCAAGGCAAAACACTGCAGGTAGAAGCAACAATTTTGGTCAAACATCTTCAGATCTTTAGATAAACTGCATCTGCAAAACATTTTCTATTAAACTTTAGCAATAAAAATATCAAAAGTCTACAGGAAAATGTTCATTTCACTGTCTTTTGGGCTTCAAATTAGGCTTTAAGCTCCGCCCACTTCACAATCACGTCATGTCACATATCCCTGAAAAGCTTGTTTCTCGATTTATACGTCACGTGTCATTACGATACACGTGCCAATTTTCCTTTAGAAACATTATAGACACACTATCTAGAGTGGAAAAATATAAAATCACGTTTTAAAATTTGTAAAAATAGATTTTAACAAAAAATTTTCTTGATTAAACAGTTTTCCAGCAAACTTTTTTTTTGTGGGGGGGTAAAAGTTTTACTCTTGAGAGTCAGAGTGATATAAATAATTAAATTTAACATCAAACAACTACTAGTTAATAAGTACATAAATTTATGGATATTTTATTAGATGCAGCCTCATTTGCATAAACAAACTTTTTGCCAAAAAAAAAAAAAAGTATCGACTTGCATCATGATTTTTTTTCTTCTCTCCACACCGAATACGTGAAGATGTTCTTCGCTACTCGTCTTCTTTACAGCTCTGAGTAAACATTTCTCACACATACATTTCTCAATCACAGCTGATTTAAAACAGATAAAAAGCACAACGCTCGCGCATTAGTGCTCATATTACACTCAATGTCCATATGGACCTACGACAGAAAGAGGAACTGTGGTTAAAGCCTGACCTTGCAGACTGTCCAGCAGTTTCGGGTAGCGGACGTGTTCGTCGGTGCCGTGACCCAGTCTCTGGTTGTCTCCTTTACCCCACGTGTAAACCTGTCCGTCTTTAGTGAGAGCCACGGAGAACTGACTTCCACAGCACACCTTCACTATGTCCAGATCCTGAAGCTTCTCCACCAGCTTAGGGCTCTTACAGCCGTCACTGCCTCCTCGACCCAGCTTCCCGTAATCTCCGTCCCCCCACGACCACACCTGACCTGTACGTACACACACACACACACACAGAGAGAGAGAGAGAGAGAGAGAGAGAGAACAGCGAAGAAAGGGAGAGAGAGAGAGAACGGCAAAGAGAGAGAGAGAGAGAGAGAGAGAGAGAGAGAGAGAGAGAGAACGGCGAAGAGAGGGAGAGAGAGAGAGAGAGAGAACGGCGAAGAGAGGGAGAGAGAGAGAGAGAGAGAACAGCGAAGAAAGGGAGAGAGAGAGAGAACGGCAAAGAGAGAGAGAGAGAGAGAGAGAGAGAGAGAGAGAGAGAACGGCGAAGAGAGGGAGAGAGAGAGGAGAAGAGGATGAAGAGAAGGATGAAGAGAAGGATGAAGAGACACAGATGAGAAGACAGAAGAAGAGAAGGATGGCGAGAGAGCAACAGAAAGACAGAAAGAGAGAGAGGAAAAGAGGAAGAAGAGAAGGATGAAAAGAAAGAGACACAGAAGTGAAGATGAAGAAGAAGAGAAAGATAAGGAGAGAGAGAGAGAGAGAGAGAGAGAGAGAGAGAGAGAGAGAGAGAGAGAAAGCAACAGAAAGACAAAGAGAGAGAAGAGGAAGAAGAAGAGAGAGACAGACAGAAAGAGAGAGAAGAGGAAGAAGGAGAGAGAGACAGACACCGACACACACACACACACACACACACACACACACACACACACACACACACACACAGAGAGAGAATAAAGACACTGGTATACAAACCTGGTGCTCCTGATATTACTTCAAAAGTGAAGGATAACATTTAATTAAATAATTAACCAATTAATTAATTAATTATTCAATTGCAAAAAATGCGCATATTTAATGATAAATTTCAGATTTTCTTTACACAAGACCAAATAGTCACATGCCATCAAGTGACAAATAAAAACAAATAAATAATTTTAATCCCATAAATAAATTAGTATTCAAATGCCATAAAGTGTCAACAAGTAAAAAAAGACAAAAAGCAGAAACTAAGATTTTTAAGAACAAGTTAATTTTATTTTAACTAAAATATAATAAAACTATAAAGAACAGTAAAATGTTTTGGTCATGCTAAAGGAAATACATTAAGTCTAGTGTTCATGATGATGCATCAAGATGCACAAAAAGGTATTAAAAATTAAGGTAAAATGAAATTTTTATTATTTTTTTTTAAATACCCACAATTATAATTATTATTTAAATTATAGAAACGTTACAGTATATAATAGGGCATTAAAAATAAATAAAATAAATAAAATTCTATTCAGTGGTTCATACCATTCTCTGTGACTGCAAGTGTCTGTGCGTCTCCGCTGCCGCAGGCCACGTCGAGGACCTTCAGCCCCTTCAGAGCAGTCACCAGCATGGGCGTGGTCTGGTCCTCACTGGAGCCTGCGCCCAATCAGAGACCCCCCCAAAAAAATATCTGATTAATTCCGAGACGTCAGGATGAACATGATAAAAGGATGTTGTCTCAGTCAGACTTTACCGTGTCCCAGTCGGCCGTAGTTTCCTCGGCCCCACGTGTACAGAGCTCCGTCTGCGGTGATGGCGGCGCTGTAGGTGCTGCCACAGGCGACGTGCACCACATGCTTCCCGGCCTGCTTCCCAGAAAACGCCGCGATCATCATCGGCTCGTCCAAATACCTGTAAAACCAAGCAGCTTCAACTTATCAACTAAAGCACGGCTTTTAATTTTATAAAATAAAATTCTGCAATTCTGCAAATATTTTTTTTTTTAAATCTCCGTTCACGTGATTACTCCAGCCCAGTAGGTGGAGACATGACTTTGTCAAACGCTTCAAGAATACCACGAGCAGTGTACTGAGCGGTGCAGAAGGTGGATTCAAAAGCAGTACACCGCAAATCATTCTCCACATGACACTATAATAATTAAATTAAACAGTTAAAGTTAACTAATAAGAAGTTATGAACAAAGTAACAACCTGATGAGCATGCAGGACATCCTAGAGCATTCATCACACACACACACACACACACACACACACGTAACGAGCATGATCAGGTTGGCGCTGTGAAATAGCACTTTAAAAAACACAATCTTTCCCATTCATACAAAAAAAAAAAAAAAAAAACCTAAGTGAAACTAAGTTTGAGTTTTCGCAAAGCCTCATATATTAATGAGTAAGTTATATGGTGTCATTATGGTAATGTTATTTCATATGCATGTGTGTCATTACGGTAATGTGTATTGTCATTATGGTATCATTTCATGTGCATTTGCGTCATTATGGCGAGGTCGTTTCATGTCATTATGGTAATGTTGTTTCATGTCATTATGGCGAGGTCGTTTCATGTCATTATGGCGAGGTCATTTCATGTCATTATGGTAATGTTATTTCATGTCATTATGGCGAGGTCGTTTCATGTCATTATGGTAATGTCATTATGGTAATGTCATTTCATGTCATTATGGTAATGTCGTTTCATGTCATTATGGTAATGTCGTCTCATGTCATTATGGTAATGTCGTCTCATGTCATTATGGTAATGTCGTCTCATGTCATTATGGTAATGTCGTCTCATGTCATTATGGTAATGTCGTCTCATGTCATTATGGTAATGTCGTCTCATGTCATTATGGTAATGTCGTCTCATGTCATTATGGTAATGTCGTCTCATGTCATTATGGTAATGTCATTTCATGTCATTATGGTAATGTCATTTCATGTCATTATGGTAATGTCATTTCATGTCATTATGGTAATGTTATTTCATGTCATTATGGTAATGTTATTTCATGTCATTATGGCGAGATCATTTCATGTCATTATGGTAATGTTGTTTCAGGTCATTTCGTGTCATTATGGTAATGTTGTTTCATGTCATTATGGTAATGTGTAAAGTTATTTCATGTGTATTTGTGTCATTAAAGTAACGTATAATCTTGTCATTATGGTAACCATGTTATTGCACGTGCATTTATGGTAACATTTATTCATGTCATAGTAATGTTATAACATGCATGTGTGTCATTACAGCAATGTGTATTCTTGTCATTACGGTAACAATGTTATTTCAGGTGCATGTGTTTCATTACAGTAATGAGTATTCATTCTATTATGTTAATTATTTTATGTGCATTTGTCTCATTATGGTAACATTGGTATTCATGTCCAACAGTGTTATTTTCATAATCTGAAGTTCATGTGCATTTGGGCCTTGGGAACAGTGACGAGCAACATTTGAAATGTGCTTTTCTTGAATATTATTCAAATTAGGCACAACTCTGTATAGTGATCAGCTCGGACAATTCCTCAAACCAATCCAGTGGTGCGTATGGTCGAACGTTTTTCCCGGTTCGCCACCGAGAACTTTAATTTCTACCTGCAGATCATACTCTTTGTTTTACAATAAATTGCCCTTATTAAAATAAAAAAAATAATAAAATAATTTTTAAAAAAAGGGGGGGAATTCTTACGTAGTGTCTCCATGTCCGAGACGTCCTCCGTCGCCACATCCCCAGGAGAAAACCTCTCCGTTGGCAGAGAGAGCGAGGTAATGCTGGCCTTCAGGGTGAGCGGCCAGCTTCACTATCTTCCTGGATGCCAGGCTATGAAGAAGCATAGGGGACTAACACACACACACACACACACACACACACACACACACACACACACACACACACACACACACACACACACACACACACACACACACACACACACGATAATTAGCGGAGAGCACTTCAGTCTAGCACTAAAAGGTGTAAATGGGACACTCACTAGGGTGGTGCTTTTATAATTCTGAGTGTAGACAGCACCAGTGATGGACAGCAGGAGAAAGCCTTTCTCCGAGCACACGATTTGGGTCACGCCCAGGTTGGACAGAGCTTTGCACTGGATTGGTCCGTTCAGATTGGCGTAAACTTTCCATCCCAGCAACCCCCAGCCAATCACCTCCTGCAATGTGCTCTTTAAATAATAATAAATAAATAATTAAGCAAGCAAGCAGATAAATAAATAAATAAATAGCTAGCCAAGTAAATAAGGGGGGGGGGGGGGGGAGAGACATACATAAGGTTCAGTCACCTGCACAGGGCCCTGGTCCTCCAACACAGCACAGACAGACAGACAGACAGACAGACAGAGAGAGAGAGAGAGAGAGAGAGAGAGAGAGAACAATTAGTCAAACAGCAGTAAGAGACAGGAAGAGAGACCAGCAAGACTAAAAGAAAATCTAAAGGAAAGCTATAAACAGGGATTAACAGATTATTTCTATTGTCTAGCTCCTGCTGTGACATTCCTAGACCTCATAATACAAACACATCAGGATTAAAATACTATTACAAAAATAAATAGTAACAGAAACTACAAGTTAACAGAAATCATACATATTCATGACTATGCAAATGAAGGTCATTCAAACATTTGGGCATTTGTGTCATTAGGGTAACAATGTTCTTTTCATGTGTATCTTGTGCGTTTTATTTTCATAACTAGCACTCGTCATTACACTAACAATGGTATTTTCATAAAGAGATACTCGTGTACTTGGGTCATTATGGTAATTTTAATAAACCGATGTTTACGTGCGTTTATGTCATTATGGTAACACAATGCTAGTTCGCTAAACTGAAATTCATTTGTATTGGATCATTATGATAAATGACACTTTCATGGTGTATTTGTGCCATTACGGTAACAGAAAATTATCTTCATAAACTGATTTGTAGACTGAGGTCATTACGGTATCCGAGTGTTATTTTCATAAACTAATATTAGTGTATAATTGCGTCATGACGGTACAAATGACAAACATTATTCTCATAAACTGTTATTCATGTGTATTAGGATCATTATGGTAATGTTATTTTCATAAACTGTTATTCATGTGTATTAGGGTCATTGTGGTAATGACATTCACGTTAAGTAAAAGCAGAGTGGCAGGTGCAGTACCTTGCTGGAGGTGGGTGAGCTGCACGGCGGGGGGCTACAGGGCACTGCCAGGCGGTCCAGGTGAGCCATGATGACCACGGCCGTCTGCCGCAGGTCAATGGCCAGCTCGTTGTCCTGGGGCAGGTTCAGGTATCGCAGGAAACCTTCGTTTGGGCTCAGCGGGGCAGATAAAATCTGAAAAAGGGGGAGAGGACGATTTATAGCAAGACGATCACGAACACCAGCTGCAATTCTACAGGTTTTAATTCAGTGTCCCGAACCTCGAGCTCCTCCTCAGGGATAGGCTCCTCGTTGCTGTTGTGGATGCTCTGGAAGCGCTGTAGCAGGGGAAGTAAGGGGGCACTGGTGCCCTGGCTGGAGCGCTCATTATCCATCTCTCTAGTGCCTCGGTCCCACAGCCTCAGCAGCAGCAGCACAGCGGACAACAGCTGGCTATAATCGCACGCAGTCATTACCGTGTAGTCGTATATTTATCAGCTTTAAGACTGGCTAGGCTGCAAGGATGCCCAATTCTCCTACCCCTCTCAGGTAAATAATATACATCAGACATCTTCCCCAAACATTTATAAACTCTGGTACAGAATTTTTGTTTAAAATGCAGGTGATGACCCCTGACCTAGAACAGAATCCTGTTGTGTAAAGAGGTTATAAGTGGTGTGTACCTGAGCGTGCCTCTCTGAACAGCCAGCTCCAGGAGAATAGCCAGGGCAAGGTGCTTATCCTGCAGCGGAATGCCGCTGGGAGCTTTACCAGTCCCACCACCGTGCACTTCACTGATCCAAAATAAATAATCACTTCAGTCATTAATGTTAGAGCTAGATGAATAAATGATTGTAAATGCACTTTAGAAGCACGATTTAATCCCTTCTAGAGATTTGTGTCATTACGGTAACAAAGTTGTTTACATAAACAGATTCGCATGTACTGTATGTGTGTCATTATGACAACAGAATGGTATTTTCTTAAACTGATATGAGTGTTTGCATAATGACTGTAATAGAATGTTACCTTCATGTGCGTTCGTGTAATTGTTAGAGAACATATTTTCTTAAACTGATATACATGTTCGTGTCATTACGGTAAAAGAATGTTGCCGTCACATGTATTCTTGTCATTACAGTCACATACATTCGTGTCATTACGGTAACAATATATATATTTTTTACGTGTATTCGTGTCATTACGGTAAAAGAATGTTACCGTCATGTATTCGTGTCATTACAGTAACAATATATATTTTTTACGTGTATTCATGTCATTACGGTAAAAGAATGCTATAGTCATGTGCAGGCGTGTCATTACATTCACGTACATTCATGTCATTACGGTAAAAGAATGTAATTGTCACGTGTACAGTATTCGTGTCATTATGGTAACAATATTTTACGTGTATTCGTGTTATTACAGTAAAAGAATGTTACCGTCACATGTATTCTTGTCATTACGGTCACATACATTTGTGTCATTACGGTAAAAGAATGTAATTGTCACATGTACAGTATTTGTGTCATTATGGTAACAATATTTTATGTGTATTCATGTCATTACGGTAAAAGAAAGTTACCGTCATGTATTCGTGTCATTACGGTAACAATATATAGTTTTTTACGTGTATTCATGTCATTACGGTAAAAGAGTTACAGTCATGTGCAGTCGTGTCATTACGGTAAAAGAATGTAATCGTCACGTGTACAGTATTCATGTCATTATGGTAAAAATATTTTACGTGTCTTTACAGTAACAGTTTTTTTGTGTACCCATGTCATTATGGTAAAAGAATGTTATTTTCACATGTATGTGTCTCATTATGGTAACTTTTTTTTTTTTTAAACATGTATTTGTCATTATGGTAATAGAATGTTATTTTCATCTAAACAACATTCATGTGTATTTGCATCACTATGGTAACAATGTTATTTTCATGAGTATCCCTGCCATTACAGTAACAATATTACTTCATGTGTATTCATGAAAAGGGCTCAGGACTTATTTTTATTCTCCGGCTATAATTGGTGCTATTGTGAAGCCTTATATTTAACTAGGCATTAACCCTCTCCCAACCTGAGGAATTTGGTAGCTCTGTCAACGACCTCCAGCCACACGGACGACACGGTGCTCTCATCGAACAGCGTGGCCTCGGGGAGGGCACGCAGGGCATCCAGAGACTCCTGAAGCAGCTCACTGCACAGGTCTGCGTCATCACCTAGACGCAAAAACAGGTCATCGGTCATGCTCTGGCAATCCTGGATCAAACGTTCACTGGCTGAGAAGGTGTTATATTTTATTTTTCCTGTCGAGGCTATGAAAGTCGGGGATGGATGTTGATTTAATAAAATAATATAATATAATATAATATAATATAATATAATATAATATAATATAATATAATATATGTGTCTGAGAGCACTGGGTGCCAAAAATAGCATCTGATGAGGTTTGAAATGTTGCTTACCGGACCTCCAGGCTCGACGGAGGAATGCAAAAGCAAAAGAAAGAGCAGCCCTGGACCCGACTTGAGCCAAACCCTCCACTCCTTTACTCACAGGACGACTGCTGCAGAAACACACAATGCACAGATAAAATAACGGAAATTCTTTACGTCACACAAATCTCACTTTACCGCCTTTCGCACCTCTTGTTATCGACGGAGGGCAGCGGGGGGCTGGGCGGACTCTTCCACCGGACTTTGTACGTCTCCTCCATCATGCTGTGGGTGAGGGAGATGAGGTAGCGCTCCAGGATGAGCAGCCGCTGGCTCAGACGGCGCCCAGACAGAGTGCTCTTAGACGTCTGAGCGGCCAGTTTCTGCTGGTCGTCCACAAGCACCCGGAGACAATCCTTCAGCTCTCCTTCATCTGAACAGAAGGCACACAGACACACGTTTAGCAAGCGAGCGAGATTTCAAGCTCCTACAGAAAAGAAAAGAACGAAAGATCTATCCAGAGATAGATCGTAACCTCCTGGCAGATTCAGACAGGCTTCCTGAAGAATTCCAGCCACCAAGAATCAAAAATACACCATAAATGATTTGAAAACAGAGATACGGAGAAACGTTAAGAACACAAGCTTAAATTTAAAAGAATACAAAGAATACAAGCGTGAAAATTAAACAAAACCTCAGATACGGTCCAAGTCGAAGAGCTCAAGGACACTCAGAGATCGGATTTTCACTAGACAGGTCTGAAATATTTCAGTGATGCAATGACTGAAATGAGAATTCTTAGCATTTCGATCATCAGATTCGTCATATTGTTAATAATAATGAATAATTAAGAGGAAAGACAGGGTTCTAAGAGTTTAACAAGCTCTTCTCCAATCCTCCAGCATATACAGCACTTCATGGTCCATTTATTTTTCCCATTTAATCCCCAAGCAAGTGATCGGCCGGTGCAAATGGACCTGAACTGCGACATGTTTTGAAACAGAGAGTCAACGAAGCTCTGGTACTCTGATATGAAGCTTCGTTACACAACAGGATAAAAAAATATATATAAATAAATATATATAAATAAAATCAATGTTCAGGTTAACTCTGAAAGTGTCGTTTTAATCAACATACAAACAAACCAGGCTTTAGTGTCTTTAAAAAAAGGAGAAAAAAAAAAAAGAAGACCTGGAAAAAGGTCTACACCTTTACTCTCATTAAAAAAACGTCAGATCGATGAATATTCATGACACGCAAATTAGAAAAGCACCCCCATGCCACTCCTACAATCTTTAATAGCCTAATATCATTAACATAATCTAATGTAGAGATTAATTCAGCAACATTGACGGAATATATATATATATATATATATATATATATATATATATATATATATATATATATATATATATATATATATATATATATATATACACACACATATACACACACACACACATTATAAGAGTCAACGTTACCACGACAACCACGATTTTGTTCATCACTAACCTAACACGAGCTAAGACAGCCAGTGCACAGGTTGCGCAGGTAACCGTTTTCAGCTATCCAGGTATTTTCTAATCGTTTGCATATTCCAGGTGACTCGAACCCGTTTCGTGACCTCACTTAGTTTACAGAGTGGAAAATTTGCATCGAAGATTAAAGAAGCACTTGATCCCATTCCGATCCCTGACGCATTTCCTTTTGAAACGGGAAGTCGAAAGCGTATGGCTGATTCACACGACAGCCAATGGCGTTCAAGATGCACCGTGCCACGCCCCCACTGAATCTAAACGAACATGAGCGAGCTAACGAAATACGGAAAACGGCGAAGAACGGCATTTACCCAGCCATCCTGGAAAGTCACATAACTGCCGACTCTCATAAACTCCGCCCTCTTCCAAACGAATAATCTCCGCCCATTTATTCTCAGCTGGGAAAGAGAACAGTGTGTGGGAAGACGCACGGCCAGAAACACGACGGCGAACCGTGTTTACTGCTAACGAGCCGCTCCTGTAGAGCGAGACACGCCCATTAGGGCGGGGCATACACACATTCTAGAGAGAATTTAATTCATTTTAATCGTTTTCCCAGGAAGAAGTGATTAATAATAAAAAATAAAATGTTTTAAAGTGCATTTCGGGAGTACTTTAGGTTATCTGTTGGATAGTCTTGGCTGGTTCTCTTTCAGCAGGATATGAGGACGAGGGAACGTGTTATGCAACGGGCTAAACAAACACCGTGTTTATTAAGCTTTCCAACATGTGACGTCCACAGAGTTGGTGCAACGCTTTTCCATCGTGGTGGACTTATCAGGCCTGAGCAGGACAGCAGCTCCACCCCAACACACACACACACACACACACACACACACACACACACACACACAGAGAGAGAGAGAGAGACGGGTAAAAATAACTGTCCCTCACACACAGTCTGTAGTTACCCGAGCCTGAAAAACTTCACGTGCCTGAAGCTTAAAACTCTCCCTCTCTTGCTCTCTCTCTCTCTCACACACACACACACACACACACACACACACACACACACACACACACAGATTAGATGTGTTAAGCCTGCATGAGATGGAGCAAGTCATGTGTGTCCTGAACTGAATCCTGAGCCATGTTGGGACATCATGACTCGATCCTCCATACCACTCTGCAAAGTTCAGCTGAAAACAGAGAAGTACACACTAATAATAAACAAACAAACATCTGACTTACATCTGACCTTCCTGAACCTTATGAGGAAGCACGTAACTTTCATAAACGTTCTGAAGTCCTCTCGGTGCATATTTAAATATTAAAATTGTATTCATCTGGCTGTTGCATTTATTCAAATCGACCTCCCAGAATCCTCTCCTCTGGAGCCATTGGTTTGTAGTTATGATTAAACGACAGGTTTTTAGGGTCATGAAAAACCGTTTTAACATCTGAAACGGCTTTGAAGTCACCGGCGTCGTGCCTCCGATGTTTCCGGCGACGTCAGGACACTTGATAATGAGAATTCTTCAGTCTATTCGAGAAAGAGAGGAAAAGAAAGAGCACCGCTGGTCCTATTGTTTTCTCCTAGCCGAAAGTAAATTGCTTCCCCCCCCCTACATTCTAATTCAATTTAATTGCATTTTTCACTCAGACTGCATTTAGTCAGAGCGCTTCTGAGAGAGAAATCAGTCAGTCTGTGTGGATTAAATTCATTAAAAGAGCTTGAAGGTTTAATAAAAATTTTTAAAAATAATAATAATAATAATTAAAATAAAGAGAAATAAGTGCTGGAATAGACAGAGACGTGTATAAATCTCAGTATTGTGTTAATGAGAAAGCGGACTCTGAGGTTCGGTGAAGAGAGAGAGAGAGACAGTTTGGTGAAGACCGAGCAGGATGACGTTGCAGAACGTCTGCTCCAGACTGCTGCGCTCAGCACCTCGTTTTACAACTACAGAGCAAGATTAATTATCAGCTCCGCCCACCTGGCTGCCTCCCCCAATCCCACGTCTCGATGATGGAATGATGGACGGACGACGAAGACGCCTCCTCTTCCTCCTTCTTCTCCTTGTCGTTGGACTCGTCCTTCTTCTGAGCACCGGGACAATCCGCAGAGTCCTCTGACAACGAGAAGGGAAGGTTTATTACACACACACAAACACACAAACACATATCTGCTAGCCATATGTGGATATTGACGGCGGTACCTGGGAAGGCGGATTCCTCTCTGTTGAAGACGATCTCCTCATCTTTAACCATCTCATTCCACATCTCGCTCAGACCTTCTGAAGAGAACGCACGCTGAGGAAAGACAAAAACAAAAACGTTAGTCCAATCATCATTCCATGCTTCAAAAAAATGTTTTTTTTTTATTAATTTGATCCGATCCTCCGTCTCCCTCTGACGCTAGCCAATCGTAGGCGTTCGTCAGCTCATGTATGCGGAAGAGGGCGGATAGAGAGCGCTTTCAGATGAAGCACGAAAGCCTTCACAAAAAAATAATAAAATTGTTTAAAAAATAAAATCGATTAAACTTCAAACTTGTAGAATTATTAATAGAATATAATCGTAGTTAAACGTGACCGGACATCGTGAACGTGTAAGTTTGCGTACGGACGATTAAATCGCTGTATCGCACAAGTTTAACCTCACCGCAATCCGACTGACGCTACAAGGATTAAAATGAAACACGACGTGCTACTTATTCCGCATTAATGCACGTAACTAGCTAATCAGCTCTCCGCACGTTACGCTAGCTACCACTTATTAGCCTCTTCACGCAACAAAACACTCGGACTCGCTGTAAAATTCACCCACCTGCGATTACGGCGATAAACGCATCAAGAACCGCCTACTTTCACAAGACGACCAATCACGGACCGTTCCTCAAAGTCTGCGTCAAACGAAACCTTTTGGACTATAAAAGCCTCATCATTCGAACTCGAACGTTCTTGTGGGTGGAACCCGGTGCGTGGACGTGTGGAGAGCAAAACCAGACTGTATCCTTTGAGATGCTGAAGCTTGTGGCCAGAAAAGTGTACAAAAAGACATGAACTCAAAACACAGTGGGCGGAGCCTCTGTAACCGAGACTAGATACGCGATCGACCTAAATCATGTGGAATTAATAAAAGGAAAAATGGTTTAGATTGAAAATGATGGGGGGGGGGGGGGAATGGACACCTCCGTGGAAGCAGGCTTAAGACACCGCAATGAGGTGTTTACGTTCTCGGAGGACGGCTTGAGTGCGTTTATTTTTCCTCGAAGTAGAAAGCTGGAAGTTCCAGATTATGAGCGTTAGACGAAGCAGAACGTTCTTCACCACCGGTCCTAAAATTTCGTTCACGAGTATCCATTTCCGGAAATTTCTCAACGTTCATTGTACAACGAACCGCAACCCCAAAGTGTTAGAAATACGACTCTTGGTGAATACAAACTCCAGCTGTTTCGGTTGCACAAGAGCGTGCTGTAACACGAGAGCTGGTTTAAACACACTCGCACAAGGGAAAGAAAAAAAAACCCGAAATGTCACCTGATCTAGCTGGGATTCTGCCTGGTGTAAAAACACACACGTTTCCATCATCAGCTACTTTATTCCAGCGCTGTACACACACACTGTACACACACACACTGTACACACACACACTGTACACACACTTAAAAACTAGGATGAGGATGCAGTCCAAAAAATATCATTATTTATAAGATTTTGTGTGCCATACAATCACATCATATCATTAAAGAGAAATATATAATTGATATTATATAAGTATAGTTTAATTATTCCATATAATTAATTAATTATTCCAGGACACAGCTGGTGTCTTCCCGCCGTTGATTCGATGCAAATTTCGGAGATAACCGAACAGCACTCGGTACGATACGGTCGTTTGTGTAAACGTCGTTACGAGGGCTGTCCCACAGGTTATAACCTCTAAATAAAACGCTAAATGCTTTGAATAAGCAGCGTTTTTATACCTGGAGCCTGCAAAGGAAACCTGCTTCGATTAACATCTTTATTCTAATTCTCGGCGGTTACACAACAACTTGATAAAGTTACAATTGTAAAAAATTCATTTTAACTTGATTTCATAATAAAAATTATGTGTGTGTGTGTGTGTTTATTTATTTATTTATTTATTACGACACAATGAATATAAATTTGATTTGTATAAACTACGACAGAATAATAATAATAATAATAATAATAAACCATTTCATATCGAACAAAAACAGTCTAGAAATATCTCGTTATAATTACAGGATCTATGAGCGGGATTTCTGGATCCGGGTCTCGGATTACGCGATTTTCTCACCGATTCATACCGTTACCATGACAACCGTGATTCAACACGTCGCCGATTTTGTTCTGGACGTTTGCCAGCTTTTGCGCTGCGCCATTACGATTACATTTACATCACTTTTGCGTCACCGTCAAGCTCAAGCCGAAATGATCTCATCTGTGGAGCAAAACCGTGGGCGCTCTCTGGGTGGGAGGGGCATACCGGCTCGCCCCAGTCCATCACAGCGACGCCGGCCAATCGCAGGTGTCTGTCAGCTTGTGTATGCAGAAGAGGGTTAGATAGCGCTTTCCTCGGAGCGAGTTACGCCGCACGAGAATCAGTTCGGGAAAAAGATGATGGTTGACTTTACGTGTCTCGGAGGAAAAACTAAATAAATAAATAAATAAATAAGAAGCCTTACAGATATACAATGCAAAACAGAAAGGATTCATAAAATGTGTCAATACGGTGCATGAAAAATTCTTAGCTGCTCAAAAAAAATTTGAAAAACTTCATTTACAATCGCTGTAGTCAAAAATTAACAAAACTGAAAAAAATAATAATAAAAATAGTGTGATATTTCTACGTTATACAGGTTTGCTCGGGTTTTGCATTTAATTTTAAAAAAAGCTACAAATGTTTACAGAAAGTTTAATGTCCATGAAAATAAAGTATAAAAATAAATAAATGTACCACAAAAACAAGAAAAACATCATAAAACACTAAGAATAAAATCTGTAAAAAATCTCATCATTAAATCAGCTACTTCCAGTCTGCGATTATAAAAGAAAATTAATCTAAGCTTATAAACAGATCACAACATAAACGCTGTTCCCTTCAGGGGTCGCCACAGCGGATCATCTGCCTCCATCTAGCCCTATCCCCTGCATCCTCTTCTCTCAGACCGACTACCTTCATGTCCTCCTTCACTACATCCATAAACCTCCTCTTTGGTCTTCCTCTCGGCCTCCTGCCTGGCAGCTCTAACCTCGGCATCCTTTTACCGATATATTCACTCTCCCTCCTCTGAACATGTCCAAACCATCTCAACCTGGCCTCTCTAACTTCGTCTCCAAAACATCTCACATGCGCCGTCCCCCTGATGTACTCGTTCCTGATCCTATCCGTCCTCGTCACTCCCAAAGAGAACCTCAACATCTTCGGCTCTGCTACCTCTAACTCTTCCTCCTGCCTTTTCCTCAGTGCAACTGTCTCCAAACCGTACAACATCGCCGGTCTCACTACTGTCCCGTACACCTTTCCTTTCATTCTTGCCGGTACTCTTTAATCTCACAACAGACCTGACGAAATTATTAGAAACCTATTATTAAATTAAAAATAACTGGATTATCCCCCACGAGAGCGTTTACACCCCACCGAGCGTCAGGAATTGTAAAAACGGGGTTATGACATCATCATTTTTGCAGTCAGGGATTCCTTTTACGGTGCACATTTACATTCGTTAGAAAACCAGAAACGATTAACGGCAATCCTTGTTGGTTTTTATGACTCAGAAGTATTATTATAACAACAATAATAACAAAAGCGCTGGGACGAGAAGGTCGGGGTGTCGGCGAGCTCCACCCTTTCCTTTACCTGCAAATCGATCCGCAGCCATTTGTCATGAAATCGCAGCTGAGCGTCGAGGAAAAACGGAGGGGACGGCATCCTTTCTTCTTTTCTCCTGGCTGCAAACGCAGCCTTCCCTATAAAAAATAATAATAATAATAACAATAATTCAACAAAAATTCACATAAATATACATACAATTTCACACGTTATGCTTTGAAGTCACAGCACAGTTCAGGGTTTTCCAGGAAAATCGTATTTTTAAACATTCCAGATTGCAGTGTTCCGGTTTATCGGTAATTAATTACATAACAAAAGGGTAAATAAAGGCACATTTCACTCGTCTATCTTATATAAACCTATCTTCAGAGACTCGTTACCTTCCCATAAGCGATGGATGATGAATGAAAGTAAATATTTTTACACCGGATTTTTGATTATACAGAATTCCTGAGGGGGGGAAAAAAAAGTGAGGAATCTAAAGATTCCCGTTTCATTCCACGTTTTAATTGAGTGCCGATTTGGTAAATAAATAAATAAATAAATAAATAAATAAAAGGTCCAGTGTGCAATAATGTCTAAAGAGAAACCTTCACGTTCATGTCGTCGGAAAGATCATATCCAGACAGAATTCCCTGAATTCCCGGATGTGAAAACGAGCTCCAGGACGCGTCGATAAACTACGTTTCGTTCGTCGATCCTATATAAATCTATCCTTCAGTCGCTGTCTCACTTTCAGGGGATCGATTGGAAACCCTGGGGTTTGATTACAGCGATACGGAGTTTCATACAAAAGGAAAACTTATGGAAAAGCACAGAAAATCAGGACGGAATTCTGGATATTATCTTGTTCAAGACTCGAGACACGGATGTTTTAGATCGTCAAGATGTTCCCGAACACATTATTACTTTTCATCGTGTACATAACCAGGAATAAAGTGGCACGTGGAAAGTCTGGGACGTCCGAGTGCTGGTCCTGATGATCCAAACCCTCCATTAAACTCCATATAAACAAAATCCAGAGTGAAATATCTGGATCTGGAAGAAAAATTAGACCTCACTGTTTATTTCTTGCTCAGGTGTAATGCTTTTACATCTTTCCTCCCCCCCACTCTTTAATGGACAGTCTATTTATTTCCCATTCACAACATATAGTTTAAGAATTTAACAATCTGGATCCTGTGTTTAAGCATGAAAGGGTTCATTTAAGGGTTAATTAATGAGTTGAACTGAATAAGGCTTCATAATGACAGTGACGGTGATGGTGATGGTGACGGATCAACAGCCATATCAGAGAAATTATTTAATGAAATAAATTAACATGGCATCCCGGACACGCATTCACAACGCCGGCTTGGAATATCGTGCCAAGTTTTGTTTTTAAAAAGCAGATAAATGCAGTAGACATGATGAAACCTTAAGAGATACAGAGCTCGTGAGCTCGCTGTGATGTTGACGTGCTGTATTTAGCAGCAGGCTAGCGGTGCTAGCTAACCGGCTAACCCTGCTACATGGTACAAGAGGACGTTTCTAAGCCCTGACAGCGAGCCGCTCTTTAAGTTTACATCCTCATCTTTACATTTATAACCTCGTTTTAATCCGCCTGCTGGTTTTTTTTATTATTTTTTTTAATAACGCATAAACAGAGTGCTGTACCTCGGCGTGTTTCTTATCGCAGTCCCGTTCCTTCGGTCCCCCCTTTACGAGCTCTGCTGCATTTTAACGTTCGCCATCTTGTGTAATGACTGACAGCGCGCACAGCCAATCAGCATCCAGCGGCACGATAAATCGTTGCGTCACCTGCTTTTGTACTGTTGAATCCGACAAGGGGCGGGGCTTAGGGGCTTCTCAAGCCTACAATACATTTTATAACATAAATATAACGAATAATATAAATAAATGGAACGTTATTTAAATATTAATTTAAATATTATTTTTTTATATTATATAACGTGATATTCACTAAAATAAAAGACAACATTTCTAACAATAACATTTTGGAACATTTCATAAAATGAGCACATAC
>CM042537.1:2115000-2250000 GCA_023630585.1 Cranoglanis bouderius
GTCGTCATCCGCACAACACGGAAATGTTTTCCTCGCTTCACCGGTGCTCTATTCAAACTCACGGAAGTTACTTTTAACTATTAAAAGCACTGGATAAAAAGATTTAAACACTGTGTTTATGGAGGAAAAGTCTCCTTTATCGCTTGTTGGTGGTGTTGGAGTCGCTGTCGTGTCCAGTTTCATTAATGGCTCCACGTTTGTGCTGCAGAAAAAGGGAATCTTACGTTCTCGCAAAGCTGGGAAGTATTATTTCATTTCAAAACAATATTATTGTACACATGTAGTTTTGCCCTGTGGATTTTCTCACTGGTTGCCCAAAAGCTAAATCATTTTGAGTTATCAGGATACAAGTTTTGGATGATGTTTGATTGTTGTACAGGTAGGACTTACCTGTCTGACTGTGTGTGGTGGACCGGGACACTGGCGAGTAAGATTTATACCGATTTATAACTTTATATAAACCGTGTTTTCATTTAATATCACTGTCCTGATGTTATTAAGACCTGGCAACCAATCATAAACCAGCATTACCAGTATGTAGCTGTGTTATGTTTTATTTTAGTTTATTATACAAAGCCTACAGAAAATACTCGTCTCTGATTGGCTGGAAGGTGTACATTAAAGGTGCAATAGTCGATTTCTTTATCCGTTACTTGTACAAATAACCTAAAAGATACGTACAGCAGTGGATTAATCTGTAGCAAAAGTGTATTAAGTCGCTGAGAAAACCCGTTTGGAAAACGGACTTCCGGTCCGGAAGGCTTGTTTGTGTTTGGAACTGCTTCCTGTCAGTCATTTTATAGACGCTCTAGGAGCCACTGTAGATCCTGAGGGCGGGGCTTCGCGAACATGGGCGGGAATCATTCAAATGTCGAACCCACTTTAACTGTTAAAGACTTAATATTAATAAAAAAATAAAATAAAGACTAATCTTACCTAATGCACCTTTAATTCGCTTTACACTTTAGTGCTGTAGAGTTCTCGAATCTGATTGGTCAGGAGGTGTTGATTAATTGTCTATAACTGCAGCTCTGACAAATCATGTTGATATGGTGACGTTTTTTTAAAAAGTTTTATTAAGAATTAAGAAAAGAGAGAATAAAGAGACGCTGGTGCAGGAACGACTGTTTATAGCTTCTATAACGTAAGTGAGAACACGAATGAACTCGTTTCACAAACGTTCCAGAACCTTAAATGTAACTAGAAATGGATAAAGGTGGCCTGGTGGTACAGCAGGTAGCTTTGCTGCCTCTTAGCTCCAGCGTCCCCGGTTCGATCCTGAGCTCGGGGTACGGTCTGTCCGGAGTCTCTCACGTTCTTCCCGTGTCTGCGTGGGTTTCCTCCGGGTTCTCTGGTTTCCTCCCACCTCCCAAAACATGCTGTGGATGGATAGGCTATGCTAAATCGCCCTTAGCTGTAAATGTGTGGTTGTTCAAGGTATCATCCCTTAACAGGTTAAAATGAACCCTATATATAAGGTTCTTTGTGGGACTGGAAAAGGTTCTCCTTTCAGGCATCACACTTAAGAACCTTACTTTGGTTCCTTAAAGCATTAACTTTTTAGAGAACATACGATAACATGGTTCCTTGTGCCACTGTGGCGAAGAACTGTTTCTGGGTTCTTTAAAGCTCCAATTAATAGATGGTTCTCTGAAGAACCTGAGAGTAAAAGGTTCTTTGTACAACAGAAAAGGGTTCTCCTGTGGCATCAGGCTGGGGAAAAAAAACCCTTTTTGGTTTTAATTGGAACCTTTGTCTTTAAGAGCGTACCTGTATGTTTACTGATGCACCATTTCACTGTAGCTATTTATTTAGTCACATTTTAATCTTAAACACGGCCCATAAACATACAGTCGCAATCAAAATGATTCGACCCCCATTACAAATCAGGTTTATTGTCAGAATTTACAGACTTTCAGCTGTTTGCAATGAACAAATCAAACAAAAGCAACTGAAATAGTTCAACAGAACGAATGCTTCAAGTAGTTTCCCCAAATTCATCTGGAAATGCAACTTATAATGACTTCTCCAGTCTCAAAATTATTCAACCCCCTGAACAGAATCCCTCCCAACAGCACAAATATGCAAAACAGGTGTTGTCTCAAGCACACTTGATGAAACTAATCAAGGGCTTCATTAGGTGCACCAGATGTGCTTGAGCTGGAACACATGAAATGCCTGAACTGGCTAGGGGCAGAAAATACATGAAATACCTGGACGGGGCAGAAAAAGGAAGCGATCAACGGCTGCAACCAGATTTCTGAGAAGGCAGGTTGTGAAACACCCTCGCGTGACTGAAACATTCGTTGTGTTGAACTATTTCAGTTGCTTTTGTTTGATTTGTTCATTGCAAACAGCTGAAAGTCTGTAAATGTTGATAATAAACCTGATTTGTAATGGGGGTTGAGTAATTCTGATTGAAAACAGACCATGAATGTACTAATCCTCCATTGAAAATCTTTTAGATGACCTATTTGACTTGTAAAACGTTGATATGATAAAGCTACAAATTAAAAGTTTACTCTATGGCAGACCTGGCAACCCTGTACCTAAATAAACCCTGTTTATTATTGAAACGATCAAATCTGGAGGGGAAAAAAAAAGCACCTGGAAATGACTAAAAACATTCCGTTATTTTTCATATTTAATGATTTTTCTTTTAAATTTAAATTTAATTATGATTCAAAGATGAGCAATATGGAAAGATTATTATTTGTTTTGGTTTTTTTTAATGATGTTATATGTTTTCTCATTAGTGATAGTGGGTCAGGTCGGGAACTTCCTGGCACACAACGCAGCCCCGGCCGTGTTAGTGACTCCACTCGGAGCGCTCGGGGTTCTGTTCGGGTGAGTTACGACTCGATTATTAAAATATAAACCCGGTTATTGTGCTGTAATTCATCTTTATAACAGTATGAAACTGGCATTATTTAATTTATTTATAAATGTCTTCTTTTTTAAAAAAAAAAAAAACAAAAACATAAACAACAACGACTAATATTAAAAACTAAAAATCCGTGTTTGTTTTATTTAACAGTATGAAATCACACGTCTCGTACCTTCTTTAAAGCGTATCACATACGTCAAAAAAAATTTCATCTAAATCATATTTTATGAATTTAGAAAGTTTTTTTTGCAAAACAATTTTTAACTTATGAATTATATAAATAACGTATAAATATCTGTATATAAAGAAATTATTCCTCTTCTTCTTCTTCTTATTATTATTATTAAAATAGGATGTAAATGTTTCCCATGTACACATGTGAATATGATATTTACTCAAACGTGACAAACTTGAGTATCTACGCTACATTTTAAACTAAATAATAATATATATATATATATATATATATGTTTTAAAGATATTCCGTAATCCAGACACATCGCTGATGCAAAACTAAACCACGAGTAAATTTACATTTTTAGTTAATAACACTTTATCGTTCGATTTTTTGCTGGAAAGAAATGATCTCTAGGCTACGGTATGTGGAGGTTACCATAGCAACCAGTTTGAGGCTGTGGTATAAAAAAAATGAGGTAACGCTCGCTGTGTAGTGATGATGTGTGATGTTTACACTTCATGATGATGATGATGATGATGATGATGGTGGATCTTTCGGCTCCCCAGAGCCGTTCTGGCGTCATGGCTCCTCCAGGAGCAGTTGGAGCTGCTGGGTAAACTGGGCTGTGTGCTGTGCTGCTGCGGCTCTGTGGTGCTCATCGTTCACTCCCCGAAGTCCGACAGCGTCGCGTCGGGAGCTGAGTTCCAGCAGCGACTTCTCGACCCGGGTATCAGCACCACGCCCCCATAACCGCACCACGCCCCCATAACCAGATCAGCGTCTGCACTAACTACATAACTACAGCGTCACATAGAGACAGCCCGGGTACTGGGATCTAATGCCGTACACGGTGGAAAACATTTCGGTCTGCGTTAGCATGGCGGTGTTGCTAGCTACAGCCGTACGTCATTGCGTCCACCATATTGGAAAGGTCCAGATTTCACTGTAACTCGGGCCATGTCTATGGAGAGATGTGAAAGATGGAAAAAGAAAAAAAATCGTGTATAATTGTAAACATTTGGATCCTAAGCATTGTTGCTGTCATTGATGTCACCTTTATGTCAAACTTGTTACCCTTAGGTCAACCCTGCTACCGTTATGTCCACCCTGTTACCCTTATGTCAATCCTGCTACCGGTGGTATCTTTCTTTAAAATAAATGCCACTTGGTTCGACATGTTGTTTTCTAATGCTGTGAAATTCATCCATTTGTAAGTGTGGCTTAAGCGTCAACGTATTATTTGGGACGACTGTATGTCAGCCCTGTTACCCCATATGTCAAATGTGAGACTTATTTAGGTCATAATATCATAAAAAATGCACACAAATTGGTGTAATTATTAGATTGTATTGTTCAAAAACATTGTAAATCAATGAAATTACTGTTATAGTGATGTATCATAAATGTATTACATTATAACTGTCATAAAAGTACGACAAAACGACTGTAAACTCACCTGCAGCTACAATCCTGGATAAAATGAAAACGCAGGTCAGAGTTTCCTCTTTCATTCTGTATGAAGTGATTCTTGCTTTGGGGCGTCGGCTGTAATCACAGCCTCCATAGTGAGTTTAGACTAAATGCGAAAAGCTTAAATTCAGTTCAAGTCAATGAGCTCAACTCTAATCAAAGTTGCCCTATCCAAGATGGCGGCGTCATTAACGTGCTGACGAGTCTGTCTTAGCCAATATGGCGTCTCGAGTTTTCAGATCTCAGATTTTTTCCTGTGTTTCAGTGTTTCTGAGCTACATCACCCTGGTGCTGCTGCTGTTGGTGCTGCTGATTGGCTGGCTCTCTCCAGCGTACGGAAAGTCCAACATCATGGTGTACGTGGGAATCTGTTCCCTGTTGGGAAGCTTCACCGTGCCGAGCTGTAAAGGCCTGGGTCTGGCTGCGAAGGAGGCGTTCGGCGGAGACTCGTCTCCTGATGATAACGGAGCTCTGTTCCTCTTCCTGTGCTTGCTGGGAGTTCTCCTCGTCAGCATCCTCACCCAGTTCACCTTCATCAACAGAGCTTTGGAGAACTTCAGCTCCAACGTGTTCGAGGCCGTGTATTACGTCACGTTCACGTCCTCGGTCATCCTCGCCACCGCCATCTTGTTTAAAGAGTGGGAAGCGCTCTGCGCTCGGGACTGTTTGGGTATTTTATGTGGATTCACCACGATATCAGTGGGAGTGGCGTTGTTACGCATATCTCAGGAAGCCGTGCTCACGTGGACTCCGCCCAAAACGAAAGAGGAGTAGTTTATATTTTATCATATCTCATAACTCTGAAGATCTTTAGCATTTCAGCCATCCTTCAGCAACCAGTATTACAATGCAGCGCCCCCTGCTGGGGACAGTTTATTACAGCGACACAGTCTCACTTCCCTGTATGGAAGTTTATAGAAGTTTATGGAATTCTGTCGCATTACCCCTCATGTCAATCCCGTTACCCCTCATGTCAATCTTGTTACCCCTCATGTCAATCCCGCTACCCCTCATGTCAATCCCGCTACCCCTCTTGTCAATCCCGTTACCCCTCTTGTCAATCCCGTTACCCCTCTTGTCAATCCCGTTACCCCTCATGTCAATCCCGCTACCCCTCATGTCAATCCCGCTACCCCTCATGTCAATCCCGTTACCCCTCTTGTCAATCCCGTTACCCCTCATGTCAATCCCGTTACCCCTCATGTCAATCCCGTTACCCCTCTTGTCACTCCCGTTATCCCTTGTCAATCCCGTTACCCCTCATGTCAATCCCGCTACCCCTCATGTCAATCCCGCTACCCCTCATGTCAATCCCGCTACCCCTCATGTCAATCCCGCTACCCCTCATGTCAATCCCGCTACCCCTCATGTCAATCCCGTTACCCCTCATGTCAATCCCGTTACCCCTCATGTCAATCCCGTTACCCCTCTTGTCAATCCCGTTACCCCTCATGTCAATCCCGTTACCCCTCATGTCAATCCCGTTACCCCTCATGTCAATCCCGTTACCCCTCATGTCAATCCCGTTATCCCTTGTCAATCCCGCTACCCCTCATGTCAATCCCGCTACCCCTCATGTCAATCCCGTTACCCCTCATGTCAATCCCGTTACCCCTCATGTCAATCCCGTTACCCCTCATGTCAATCCCATTATCCTTATGTCAATCCCGTTACCCCTCATGTCAATCCCGTTACCCCTCATGTCAATCCCGTTACCCCTCATGTCAATCCCGTTACCCCTCATGTCAATCCCGTTACCCCTCATGTCAATCCCGTTACCCCTCATGTCAATCCCGTTACCCCTCATGTCAATCCCGCTACCCCTCATGTCAATCCCGCTACCCCTCATGTCAATCCCGTTACCCCTCATGTCAATCCCGCTACCCCTCATGTCAATCCCGTTACCCCTCATGTCAATCCCGTTACCCCTCATGTCAATCCCGTTACCCCTCTTGTCAATCCCGTTACCCCTCATGTCAATCCCGTTACCCCTCATGTCAATCCCGTTACCCCTCATGTCCATCCCGTTCCCCCTCATGTCAATCCCGTTATCCCTTGTCAATCCCGCTACCCCTCATGTCAATCCCGCTACCCCTCATGTCAATCCCGTTACCCCTCATGTCAATCCCGTTACCCCTCATGTCAATCCCGTTACCCCTCATGTCAATCCCATTATCCTTATGTCAATCCCGTTACCCCTCATGTCAATCCCGTTACCCCTCATGTCAATCCCGTTACCCCTCATGTCAATCCCGTTACCCCTCATGTCAATCCCGTTACCCCTCATGTCAATCCCGTTACCCCTCATGTCAATCCCGCTACCCCTCATGTCAATCCCGCTACCCCTCATGTCAATCCCGTTACCCCTCATGTCAACCCTAAACTCTTTCAACTTTCCTTATAATTAGGATGAACAGGCCAAGACTTAAAGCCAGTCTGATCACTTTTTTCCCATTTGTAATACTTAATACAGCACAATACTTACTGTTAGTACTGTTTAAATTTTAACCCGCAAAAAATAAAACCCTGCTTTTTTTCTCTTTTCCCATAAAAATTTGGGTGTGTTCAGAACTATTTATGACTATTTAAGACCGGGAGGTGGGACCCGAAACTCCAAAACTCACAATCTAAGAGAGGCTGAGAGTTATAGAGAAGATTTGATAAATACGTAATAAGTCTGAAAGTTTTTGTGTTTATATGTAAAAGACGCATCTGTGAAACCAAACACTCCAAATGTCTTGTTGCTACATTTTGTGGTGTGCATTTTGTCCTGAGGGTGTGTAAACTTTTGCACTCAGCTGTACATGCGTGACTCGGTACATGACACCACCCCTCAGGAGCCGTTTTGATTAAATGATATGAGGTATGACGTCACTAATGACCTGTTTATTAATGAAGCCCAGAGTGGTTTTTTTTTCCCCCTGGATGTATTGTATTGTGATAAAACTCTGAATGTGAAGTTTCCGATGGAGAATAACGACGTGTGGTGAGGAACGTGGAGCCGTGACCTTTAACCCGACGTCCTGTCCGTACTGAAAGAGCAGCATTGAGCCTGGAGACAACACACACAAAGACTTCATTCACTCAGATATATATATATATATATATTCAACATCTAACAGTCATAGTTGTACATTTATAGCACAGTAGAACAAACTGTGTGTGTGTTTTTAAACTCTTAGTATTATTTTTAATTGGCTACTAATATAACAGCGTTGGAAATGATAATTATTTTAGTCTTAATAAACATAATGAGAAGAAATCTATGTTATACTATAATACTAAATCCTCTACATTCCTCGTTGTGTCACACAATGACTTTTATAACTGAAATATAAAACCCAGTTCTTGAAAACGCACCACAAATGCAGTCATCTTAATTAATGGATTAATTAGTATTTTTATTTTTAACGTTGTGATGTTATACGTTCTGGGTGTTTGTTAATTTTCACTGTAAACACTTACGTTAGAAAAGTGGATACTGTATAATAGACTCATTGTGCACATTAATCGTTTTACGTTTAACGACCGAATTTAACGATGCAAAAAATAAAAAAATTTAAAAATGTAAGCAATGAGCACGACCGAACGTCTCGTCTTTTTATTTTTAAACACGTCTCGCCGCTTTATTTACTATTAGTTCATTTAATCAATGCGTTTTATGTAAATGATGATCATATCGGAGGGTGTGTCATATGTAAATTAAATGTAAATAACGGATGTGTGGGCGGAGACTGGTTTTGTCACGCTTTCGTAGATAGGAATTCCTCTCGGTGTTCCTCCGCACTCTGATCATCATGTCACGATTATTGTTGTTGTTTTTAATAAACCGTGTCAGAAATGTACATGCGTCAATAGTATTTGCCCAAAACTGTCTGGTTTTATCGATCATTTTTGTCCGACTTTAGCTTACGTTTAGCTACATCCCACTGCAGTCAGGGTTGGGAGCGTTACTATAAAGGTGTAATCCGTTACAGTTACAAATTTTATACTTCGTATTAAAAATGTCATCTAATCAGCAACGTAATCCAAGTATCACAATATGAATAATGTAATCTGATTGTTTTTGGATTACTTCAAGGTCAAATATGTAAATAAAGTCGCGAGAAATGCAATACGATCTAAAATACTTTTATTTCAAGCTTATATTTCAGTAAATAATAATAAAATAAAACAAAAAAAAAAAAGATCACTGTCCTTGATGCAGGGTAGCGGTACACCACAGAAGCATTTCAGAGAACGATTTGTGTTCTACCCAAGTTAACTTTGCGCAAAATCTATTTGCACGTGCACCAGGATGTGGCTCACGTGAGTCACGACTGGCAAGAGAGAACCAGAACTATAATCAAGCAGCTGTCTGTATTGTGTTATAAGACACACTATTAGCATCACATATACACACACACACACACA
The DNA here is from genome assembly GCA_023630585.1 of Cranoglanis bouderius. Classification (NCBI taxonomy): domain Eukaryota; kingdom Metazoa; phylum Chordata; class Actinopteri; order Siluriformes; family Cranoglanididae; genus Cranoglanis; species Cranoglanis bouderius. The sequence continues at coordinate 2,123,949 of CM042537.1, forward strand.
CACATATATATATATATATATATATATATATATATATATATATATATATATAAATGTTTCCTACAATCTTTTGAATGTTCATGGAATAAAATAATATATTGCCACGAGTGTACCTATTTGACTGGCCATGTAAAAGGCCTACGAAGCAACGTGATAACATGAAATTAAAAATGACCTTATATGGTCATGGGCGTTGTTTCGACTCAGGACGGCTGCCATTTGCTACTATTGTCAAGCAACTGTTTGACGCCGAACACAACAGCACTTCACCTTCGCTGAGAGGAGGCTAATGGCTGAGAGGCAGGAATTTGGCCAGTGGGTTACTGTAAGCATTTTATAATCGACCAATCGGTGTGTGAGGAGGCGGGAATTACAGAGAGGGGTTAAAGCAATGCAAATATGCGCACACATGATGCAGCATCAGACCATAAGCACATCATAATGAATCTAAAGCCGAATCCCGGACATTCTCTCAAATTTAGAAATCCCGGCCGGACGATTTTTTAAGGGCCGAAAAAAGAGGACATGTCCAGGAAAAAGAGGACGTATGGTCACCCTAACAAAAGATTAATTCCTTTGTATTTAAATAGCCTAAAAAAATTGTAAACCTGATATCATTCCCATTTTTTATTTTTATTTTTTTTTACAAAATGTACCTGTAACCTGCGTACTTTTTGTTTTTTTTGTTTTGTTTTGACGTAACTGTAACGGATTACAGTTACCAGTTTGTGTATCCTGATTGCGTAACGCCGTGACATGTATCCCTACTCCCCAAACCTGACTGCAATGACGTTATTTTGGTCAAATTAAAATGAATTCAGATCAATTAAAATATAGACTGCGTGTGTGAATTTAAAATTTAAATCATGACTTATGTTATGCAGAAATTATAATATATAACATCCCATGTACTAATGTTTGAAACTGGCTTGAACGTGACATGAAGCGAGTTTCTCTTTGCCTTAGCTTTAGCCTATCATTAAGGATAAATCTAAATCTATAATAAACATAGCTGTAAACCTGCTCTGTGATAATGTCCGTTGTCTATAAAAGCGCTATATAAATGAAACTGAACTGAATTGAAGAAAGTACGTTTTCTTCATACGAGCCAAGGTTTACCTTTGCAAAATGGCGGCCAGCATCGACGCAGTGCACCACCTAGCATCGGCTAATAACGGCTTCGTAACGCAAGGCAGCGGGTTACGCGGTCACATGTGTGCCGTCGACCAATCAGAGCTGGTTGTCGTTTGCGCACGCGCACTTCGACGCCCTTTCACAGTTGAATGGATGGGGGTGAAAGGCTCTTTAGCGAGGTCCTAGGTGCGACAACCGAAACACGGAAAAATCCCGGAAAATGAGGATTCTGGCATCCGGACAGTGTTTGTGTTGACCACCGGAAAACAAACAGGTATTTATTTTGGAGCGAATCTTGTACATTGCGGCTTTATAAACACTGTAAAGCGGTTCCGGAATCCGGTTAGTCCACTTAGCGGCTAGCTTAGAAAGGGCTAGTTCTGGAGAGCGCATACTAGCGTACTAAGTAGCATGGAAGAGTCCTGCGGTGGCCCGCGCGCTCCGTTCTATTCTCGCGCACTACGTAGTACGCTAGGGCGGAAGTCAGCAGGCTACATAGCAGGAGGCGCTTCCTGAATTCTGCTCAGATTTCTACTGTGAACTGAAAACAAACACACACACACACTCTCTCTCACACAAACACACACACACGGCTCTCTCTCTCTCTCTCTCGAGTTTATTTATTCATGTGACATGAATGAAACAGCACTAGGTGATAAATGCGATGTTTGCGAAGTTTGTTATATAAAAGGTAAGCTTTAATTATTATTTTATTACATTTAGTATAGAACACAGTTTTTTCCTGTTTGTTAGAAAAATCTCCAATCTTTAAAATTCTACAATTTCTAGTTTTCCATCCATTTATTTAACACCATAAAGTCATGAATACTGATGATCATTAAATCAGGTGTGTGTGTGTGTGTGTGTGTGTGTGTGTTCATCAGGTGTCGTATCTGGACTCGGGTGCTCCGGAGGAAGACGGTTCCTGTGCTCGCTGCTCAATGTGACAGAGGATCACGCCTTCGCCATGGGTCAGGACCGAGGCAGATTCGATTTCTACATCGGCCTGGCTTTGGCCATCAGCTCCAGTTTGTTTATTGGAGGAAGTTTCATCCTGAAGAAGAAAGGGCTGCTGAGACTCGCCCGGAAAGGCTCGATGCGAGCAGGTAACGTCCCAGAGTTCTCTTTTCTGTCTGAAATGTCTGAAACTAGAAACCTTTAAAAAAAATCCCAATTTATTATTTAGTTATTCTTGTTAAAGCGTGTTGGTAGTAAGTGGATGCAGTGAGACCAGCAGAGGAAGGTGAGTCCGTGAGCGGAGACGCCTCCCGGGAGGTTAGGGGCTGTGAAGATAATATTCAGGAAATGTTATTGTGTTGTGTTTAGATATTCTACACTTTATTATCTACACAAACACCTTTTATACAGATAATGACTTTTTTTAATGGCAGGAAAACCAAACACTTTCAGAATTCTGGTTTCGGGAATTCTGGTCTCAGATTATGTTGTTAAGGGTCTGGTCTGGAAGTTTGGTCTCAAGAGTTTAAGTTCTGGGATTCTGGTCGTTCAGTTCTTGGAGTCCTGGTGTTTCTTGTCTCTGGAAGACAAGTTCTCGGGGGAAAAATGTCCTTGGTGTTTTGGCATTCTGGTTTCAGGGTGTTTTTAATTTCTGCTCTTGGTGTTTTGTTCTGGAATTCTAGTCTCTGAGTTCTGGAATGCTGGTCTTAGTGTTTTGTTCTTGGTGTTCTGGAATTCTGGTCCTGGAATTCTGCTCTTGGTGTTTTGTTCTTGGTGTTCTGGAATTCTGCTCTTGGTGTTTTGTTCTTGGTGTCCTGGAATTCTGGTCCTGGTGTTTTGTTCTTGGTGTCCTGGAATTCTGGTCTTGGTGTCCTGGAATTCTGGTCTTGGTGTCCTGGAATTCTGGTCCTGGTGTTTTGTTCTTGGTGTCCTGGAATTCTGGTCCTGGTGTTTTGTTATTGGTGTCCTGGAATTCTGGTCTTGGTGTTCTGGAATTCTGGTCTTGGTGTTTTGTTATTGGTGTCCTGGAATTCTGGTCTTGGTGTTCTGGAATTCTGCTCTTGTTCGGGAATTCTGGTCTTGGTGTTTTGTTCTTGGTGTTCTGGAATTCTGGTCTTGGTGTCCTGGAATTCTGGTCCTGGTGTTTTGTTCTTGGTGTTCTGGAATTCTGGTCTTGGTGTTTTGTTCTTGGTGTTCTGGAATTCTGCTCTTGTTCTGGAATTCTGCTCTTGTTCTGGAATTCTGCTCTTGTTCTGGAATTCTGGTCTTGGTGTTTTGTTCTTGGTGTTCTGGAATTCTGCTCCTGTTCTGGAATTCTGGTCTCTGTGTTTTGGTCTTGGACTCATATTTCTGATCTCAGAATTCCTGGTTTATTTCACAGGGAAAGAGCATGGGCGCTGTAGTGTATTTGAAACCTTTAACACACTAATAAATCCTAAGAGCACAATTCTGAACACAGAGTGAGCTCTCGATTGTGTAGCGTTTAACACTTTACACACCCACTTTCTCTCAGAGAGGTTAAACTGGTTCTGAGTGAGTGTGTTCGAGAGTTCCGCCAACACTCCTCGTTTCGCTTGTTGGTGGTGAAGGTGTGGCTCATTTGTGTATGTTGTAATCCACTTTACCTAACCCTCAGCGCCGTGCCGTGTTGCTGCAACTCGTGGAGTTCCTTCACCCAGAACGGATGTGAATGTGTTCATCATGTGGTTGTGAGGCATGTGAACAGCCAGCCTGAATTCCTAACAGTTTTGTAATGTGTGACTGACAACCGTGTGTGTGTGTGTGTAAAACATTTGGCCACGCAATTATCCTCGGTTGTTGTAATATACTCGGCTCAGCTACGTCGGATAAGATGGCAGATTTCCGGCTTCCTTATTACTTAAATTCTATAGATTAAAGAATCTTTGAGGGTGTTTTTTTTTTGGTTCTCCTGGATGTAACCTAATTAATGTTGATCAAAAGTGATATTGATGTAATAATCATAGCTGAAATGTCAGGTGATGGCGTGCTTCACTAATAATGTTAGTATTTCCATTCTCGATTCACCAAGGAGTCGACTTCCAAATGACTCTCAAATGACTCCCAAATACGGGTGGGCGATATGACGATATTAAAATGAACCCGATATTATAATACCGAGTTGAACGCACGTGAACGCCACCACAAAGTCGTAATTACGAGTGAGGGAAGCTCGGAGTTTCCTAGTCGGGGGCGTGTCAGTAAGAAAGCATGGTGGAATCAATGGATGCAGGGTCTGTAGTTGATGGTAAATTAGTTGAAATTGAATGTTTACTCGCCTCAGAAACTGATTTCTGAGGAACATGAGAAAAGAAGAGGGAGAGAGAAAGATCGCATCGTAGAATTACCATATAATACGTAACCATAACGTTTGCAGCGGCTTCATAAATTGGTTAGAAACATGAAAAAAAGCTAAACACACCTAATATGCTTTCTTTGTTCTTAATTTTCTAGCAGTAAAGTTTAAAAAAAACCTTGCTGTATTTTTTGTAGTTAATTAAGAGAAGGTACACCGCCATCTCGCTCCGACCAAAGTGACTGGAACGCACCTGATGTCGTAATTACGACTTCACAACTCCTAAATACGAACTTCCCAGGAGGACTTGAACGCACCGTTCTTATTATTCATATTGTTTTTGAGAAAAACTCGCATTACGAGAAACAAAACGACAAGATAAAAGTCGTAAATATTTCAAGAAGCCGCAATATTTTGAGAAAAAAGTTATGACGAGATAAAAGCTGCAATATTTCAACATAAAAATTTTAATATATTTTGAGGAAAAAGTCGCAGTATTTCAAGAAGTCATAACGTTTTGAGGAAAAGTCAATGTTAGTAGAAAATATGTATTTATAACTACATTGTAAAATATTCTAATAAATTTTAATAAACTTTATAACGTTTAATATCCCTGAAAATGACGAAATGTTACAAATCTATACTAAACTTTTTAAAAATTCTACACCTAATCAGTTGCTTCTAATCAGAGTTTGTTATAAAAATACTGACGATATTTCATAAAACTGTGTGCAACCTTGTATGACCTCCACATTCACTGTATTAAATGCGTATGTTTGTTTTTCCCTCTCTCCAGGTCAGGGTGGACACGCGTATCTAAAAGAATGGCTGTGGTGGGCGGGGCTTTTATCAAGTAGGTCACTGGATAATTATTAACTTGTACAGATTTGTTTATTTCCCTCCATGTATTCACTTCAAGTCCCATTTCACAGCATTTAACACAACGCACGTTGGATTGTTTCATGTTTATTCATGCTAAGGAAATTAATAAAATTGTCCTACACGATCTTATCCTAATTTAAAAATGCCATGAATATGCAAATTAGGGAAAAAACCCACATGTATCATCCTTGTATCATTCCAGCTAGTGACCTGCTAATAAATCAATTTCGATTAACATCATACTTTTGTCACCGATTTATTTAACAGCATTCGAATCTGTCGGAATGTTCTGGTGTTACCGTGACAACCACGAATTTTGTTCGGCAATAAAATTAACACGGAAAAGTTTCCAGCTACCACGTCGTTATCATCCTGTAACGTTCTGCGTTTCGGACGTGATCGGTCCAAAGGATTTGAGTGTGTTGTGACGTCACAAACCGAGCTCATGCGTAGCCCCGCCCCCGAATCAGTTTTATACAGAGGTACTGAGAAACTTTTTCATTTAATAAATGTGAATTTAAAGTCACGACGGCGTTTTAGGGGTCACTTTATAAAAAAATAATATTTCGAGAAAAATATTAATAAAGTCGTAATGTTTAGAGAAATGTCACAATGTTTCAAGAATAACGTGATAATATTACGGGAAAAAGTCATAACGTTACAAAACAAAACGTAGCAATATTTTGAGAATAAAGTCACAAGATTTTGGTAAAAATGTCAACATTACTAGGAAAAAAGTATCTTTTGAGTAAAAAGCAATATTATGAGAAGATAGTCGCAATGTTTCAAGAATAAAGTCATACTATAACGGGGGAAAAGTCACGATTTCAAGAAAAGTCGTAGTATTTTGAGGAAAAAAGTCAATGTTATGAGAAGAAAGTCGTAATATTTCAAGAAAAAAGTAGCAACGTTACAATAAAAACGTCGAAGTATTTTGAGGAAAAGCTGATAAGGTTACGAGAATAAAGTCACAAGATTTCGAGTACAAAGTCGAAGCTTCACCAGAATGAAGTCATAATGCTGTGACATGGCACATACCAGAGCAACAAAAAAATAAATAAAATACTTAATCGTCTGGCTCATCAGCACGAGAATATAATTACTGTTAGAAGTTTGAAACACATAAACTTTATTTAGTTTTCTTCTCGAAAATCGTCATTTTTATTTTATGGTTGAGTCTGTTTTTAACTCCAGTTAACGGAGGTGTGATTAATCATTAGCAGCAGCAGCAGTGGTGTGAAGTGTCGTGTTGTGGTTTTTGCAGTGGGTGCTGGTGAAGCTGCGAATTTCGCAGCTTACGCTTTTGCTCCTGCGACGCTCGTCACTCCGCTCGGGGCTCTCAGCGTGCTCGTGAGGTAGGTCTACACACACACACACGCATTTCACACCGATGTTTTATGAAGAGAGAGGATGGCGTGTTAAACAAGAAACAAATACAGACGAGAATTTCATCACGTCTCCCTGCACCGAGAACAGAAAATCGTTTTATTTTTGTCAATAAACTAATAAAAATACACGACTATGAGGTGCAAGTTCAAGCTGTTCAGTAAAACAATAAAAGTGTAAGGATGTGAGACCTGTGAGAGGAAGTCTTAGCAAAACTGTTCTTATAGAAAGCAACAACAACAACAAAAAAAAGTAGTTCCGGTTACTTTACCTTTTCTCCTTGAGGGGTTTTGTCGTATCCATACGCCATCGGGACGTAGTTCCATCTCGGAAAGGGTGAGGCGTACAGATTTAGCTCTTCGTTTAATGATTAATAATCGACATCTGCTCCGTCACACACACTTTTACTTTACGCTGCACGTGCACAGTAACGAGGATGTGTTTGGTGGTTGTTACAGCGCCGTGCTCTCCTCCTACTTCCTGACGGAGAGGTTGAACCTGCACGGGAAGCTGGGCTGTCTGCTCAGCGTGCTCGGCTCCACCACCATGGTGATCCACGCGCCGCAGGAGGAGGAGATCGACAGCCTCGACGACATGGCCAAGAAACTCATAGACCCAGGTACAGAGAGACGGAGGAGGGTGTAACCGATATCGTGTCCACGTTACCATAACAACCGTCAGATTACGACGGGTTTTCTCCGAGGTTGAACTTTTTAACGCTCATGGAAGGAGTCTCCGGTGTCAGTAAAGCCGTAACATGAAAAGTTGATTTTTTTTTGTGGCTTATTAACATGAAGAGAGAGAGAGAGAGGGTGGTGAGGGAAAGAATGTTTATAGCTGCTATAACGTAAGCGAGAACAGGAACTAAGTGTAAATAAAGAAGTAATCGATGGCAAATTGCTGTGGTATAAGAGGAATAAAACACTCTGGGACGTGATGTTTGGGCCGCACCGTCATTGATTGATCATTTTGCTGTAACTTCTTTTTTTTTTTTTTTCTCCACACAGGCTTTGTCATCTTCGCGACCTTCATCATCATCGTCGCTCTGATCTTCATCTGCGTGGTCGGCCCACGTCACGGCCAGACCAACATCCTGGTCTACATCACCATCTGCTCGGTGATCGGCTCCCTGTCGGTGTCGTGCGTGAAGGGTCTGGGCATCGGCATCAAGGAGCTGATCGCCGGTCAGCCGGTGCTGACTCACCCTTTAGCGTGGGTGCTCCTGGCGGGCCTGGTGGTGTGCGTCAGTACGCAGATCAACTACCTGAACAAAGCGCTGGACATCTTCAACACCTCTCTGGTCACGCCCATTTACTACGTCTTCTTCACCACGTCGGTGCTCACCTGCTCCGCCATCCTGTTCAAAGAGTGGGAGCACATGGGCTACGACGACATCATCGGGACGCTGAGCGGCTTCTCGACCATCATAGTCGGGATCTTCCTCCTGCACGCCTTCAAGGACGTCAACGTCAGCCTGGCCATGCTGGCCGTGAGCATCAGGAAGGAGGAACGCAACGGGGCCGTGGCCAACGGCGTCGGGACGCACGCTCATTCCACGTACGAGCTCCTCTGGGACGACGACGCGGAGATGGGCTCGACGTTCGACAGCGTCTCCAGGAGAAACGGCGGCATGGCTGCGTCTTAGGTTTCGGACTCGATATTCAATAATCTGCTGCGTGATGGGTTTTTTTTTTTTCTTTCCCTTTTAAAATCTGAAGACAATCAAAAATAGACCCGACTATGATGGACCGAGCGATCGTACACGAGTATTTCCCCCCCCCCCACCCTCCGTTCTTTCCGCCTTACATCCGGGACCTCGATGTTGACGACGTCGTAAGACTTCATCTCATTCCTTGTGTAGCGTTGTAAATACTTTAAAAAAAGGCCTTCGCTTCTATCGGATGTACAGAGACGTGTACATAACCTGCACTGATTTCTGATCTTTTTTTAATTTAACCCCCATCCCTCCCCCCTCCTCCGTTATGCCTTGTTAAGATGATTGAAGCAACTTAATAACAATAAATTGTTATTATTTATTGAATTAAAAATCAGATTACAAATCAAATACAAAAAAGGCACGTGTTTAGGCACTTGGTTATTATTATTATTATTTTTTTTTTTACTTTTCTTTAAGAATATACCAGAGGAAACGAAAACAAATGAAGGTTTCATGCATGCGATCCTTCCAACAACACCCAGAAGAATAAGAACATAAAGCCGACTCTTAAATAATCTCTTAATGGAACCCGCTCGGCCGTTTCCCTTTTCCGAAAAGTATAAAGCATAAATGATTAACGTATTACTGGAAAATTTGAATAAGGCACATATCGTTTAAACCACTTGTCTTGCAGAAGATCAAATCCAGGTCAGTGATTGCTTCAGAAGCGGAATTCCCAACTGGCTTCATTATAAAACATGACAGGGTCAGGTGAAGTGTGTAATCCTAGTGTGTGGTCCTAGTGACGCACAAAAAAACCCCACCATGATTACTTTTGTTAATGCTTTGCTACTAAACAACCCCCAGTGAGCTACACCGTAGATCTCAGTTGCTGGCCAGGGATTGGTGGATCGGCGGCTGGAAGCATCGGACGTGTTCCACCGGCATGTTCTCCCCGTCCCCGGATTTCAGGTACTTGTTCAGAATGGCGAAGATCTCGTCGTTCAGGATCTGGAACTTCCGAATGCGCTCCCCCATCTTCTTTAAGGGCTGGAGAAGAAAAGAGATCGGAGTGAATGTGTATCGAAATATGACGCCAAAAGTCAGGAACGGTAAATATGTTTAATCGTCAAGGCCAACTAAATTACTCAGGATGAAGCTTTTAACAGGAATATATATATATACACACACACATTTATACAGTACTGTGCAAAAGTTTTAGGCACCCTATTTGTTTTAGTACAAACTTTGTTACAGATTTTTTATTTTATGACTTCTACATCATCAAGTCAGTATGTCATTAAAGAAAGCAGCATATGCATGTGCCTAAAACTTTTGCGCAGTACTGTATATACATTACATACACATACATACGTAAGGAGAGAAGTAAGAAGACGTTTAGTCAGGTGACGAGCTGCATTTGTGACGGAACGACTGTTTAAAGCTGCTGTAAGTAACTTTTTTTGTGGACATTCCAAAACATTAACTATAAACGGATGAAAAGTACATGTCGTTCTTTAATAGGTAGCAAATTGTAATCGTTGGCCAATTTTGCTGTGGTATAAGAGGAGTGAAACACATCTGGTTGCATCCGGCGTGGTACCGTATCACACCACGGCGTCATGGGTTATTTTCCTATAACAGTTCTGGTCCACTAATCCGATTGGTCGAGCGGCATTCCAAGAGCGCCTGGATTTCCTATAACCACACAGGAACGTACGAATCGAAGTGAGCTAGCTAGCCGACGTGCTATAAAGTGGGTGTGGCTTCTTCTGAGAATCACAGCCGCGCGGACATTCGGTATGAACACACACCCGCTAATGCGATATTGCTTAATTATCCCCTGACCCGTGTAATACGTGAATGAATGAATAATAACATGGAGGAACAGGTCGTTATTTAGCACCTACGTGATCTTGTCTCAGACTCACCACGCTCTTTATGATCTCGTCCTTGCCGTCGTGTTTCTGCACCTTGAGCAGGTGGTAGCTGAAGTCCAGGATGTCGAAGCGTCTCTGCTGCCCCAGCAGGGTGATGATCATGCAGCCGGCCCAATGCAGCCCGTCGCCAAAACACTGCCTGGAGAACAGAAACAACTACGCGTGTTTGACTTGTACGTAAAGTGCTTTCTCTAAACGAACACGTGATCATCGAATCCGTCACTCACTCCACGGTGAACTCGTGCGCTCCGACAGGGATGCAGTACACGAACTGCATGGCACTCCACAGCCTGTGAAACTCCACGCACTCGTCCACGTGCATCACACCGTTGCTGGGTAACGGGCCGCGCCATATGGGGTCGTCCAGGAAACCGCGGACGCGTGCCAGGATGACCTCGAACATGGACAGTCCGCAGCACAGCCTCTCTTTGGTCAGCAGGTCGCCCTCACGAGCGATGGCAATTTGCTAATGAGGTGAAGAAGCAGTAAAAGATAAGGTTAGATAAGGATATTAAACACTGTGTGTGTCATGAGGTTACAGGAAAGTCATCAACGACCAGGTGGTGTGATGAAGCAGAGTAAAGCGACGTTTATTATTTTCCTATAACAGTACATCTCAAAGTGTTTTATTCCGCTTATACCGGGGCAGGTAACATCAACCAATCTGATATTTCTAATGAAGCTCAATCTTCATGTGCACTTTCCATACTGACCAAACATTTTATTAAAAATCATTTCTGAATAATCCTCTTTTAATGATATATTTTTAAATAAATCACCTGTTTAATAATTCATTCCTTTTTAAAATTAAGTCACCTATAATTTAATGCACAGAAGCAAAAAAATACATCATAAAATAAAGTAAAAATAAGCATGAAGGCAGGAGATCAATCAAATCTCTTTTCTAATCAAGCGCTTGATTTAATAATTATTAATTTTATAATAATAATAATAATAATAATACAATATATTTTTTCATTGTAACTTACAAAAATCAAAATGAGACATTGATGGATAGATGGATGAGAGATAGATATATGGATAGAAAGATAGATAGATAAATGAATGGATAGATGGTTGGAGAGATAGACAGATCTATAGATGGTTGGATGGATGGATAGATAGATGTATTGATAGACGGAGAGATGGAGAGATATACTGTATCTATAGATAGATAGATGGATGGACAGATAGCTTTTCCTGCTCTATTTCATTCATGTACACACACCTACGTCATTACTATGGCAACCAATGTCAATCTGCGAGCTACAGTCTGAATAAACCAATCATAATTTAAGAATAAAATAAATCAAGGTAAATGATGAGTGTGTGTGAGAGTGTGTGTGTGTGTGTGTGTGTGTATTGGTTAGTGATCATCTGCCCACCTGTGGAGTTCCCAGACGCTCGATTAAAGGCACCATGTGCAGCGCAGTGTATTTGGCCTCCAACCGCTTCATCTTAGCATCCAACCGCTCGCCCTCTGTACACAGGAAAGGGGGCGGGGCTTAGACAAGTTTCACACATATGATCTCTATCTTCAAGAGAATTTTATCACCACATCGTCATGTCAACCGGCCACACAAACACCAACACATCCTCTTACCCCTCCCCTCCCCCAGACCCCAATGACCTACATACATTCGTATTGTTCCACTACCTTTCACGTGAATCCTGGGCAGAATGTTCTGGAACGGTGCGGCATGCAGCAGGTCACACACTTCCTCCTGAGACTGTGGAGGAACAGAAATATAACTAATAAAAACATTCAAAAGCACAAAATCTCATCAGCATCATCATTATAATGTGACCAGTGTGTGAGTCCTGATTGATAAAACCACTAACAAACACCAACACCAACACACACTAACCAAACCCGAGCGTGATAAAGAGTGTAAGGCATCGCTCGCTTTAACAACCACTCCGACAACGGAAAATAAGGGGCTTTGTGATGAAGGTCAGTAGGTGGAACTGTGGTCAAAGATCACATGACCACGATACACACTCAGGACAAGTCAATAGCACCCTCACCTCCATGCCAGGGTTATTATAGTGTGTGTGTGTGTGTGTGTGTGTGAACAAACAAACAATTTTAAAGTACAAGTAATATAAAACCAGAAAGAAAACAACAGGGTTGTGTGTGTGTGTGTGTGTGTGTGTATCTCCCTCTGTCTGTGTACGTCTTTCTCTCTGTGTGCGTGTCTATCTGCGTGTGTTTGTGTCTCTCTGTCTGTGTTTGTGTGTCTCTCTGTCTGCGAGTGTGTGTCTATCTCTCTGTGTCTCTCTCTGTCTGTGTGTGTCTCTGTCTCTCTGCGTGTCTCTCTGTCTCTGTGTCTCTCTCTGTCTGTGTGTGTGTCTCTCTGTCTGTGTGTGTCTCTGTCTCTCTGCGTGTCTCTCTGTCTCTGTGTCTCTCTCTCTGTGTGTGTGTGTGTCTCTGTCTGTGTGTGTGTCTCTCTCTCTGTCTGTGTGTGTGTCTCTCTTTCTGTCTGTCTGTCTCTCTCTCTGTCTGTGTGTGTGCCTCTCTCTCTGTCTGCAAGTGTGTGTCTATCTCTCTGTGTCTGTCTCTGTGTGTGTGTGTGTCTATCTCTCCGTCTGTGTGTGTCTCTCTCTCTCTGTCTGTGTGTCTCTCTCTAGCTGTCTGTGTGTCTCTGTAGGTGTTTCTCTCCCTCTCTCCCTCTTTCCATCTCTCTCTCTCTCTATCTATGTGAGTCTCTGTCTCTCCGTGTCTATATCTGTGTGTGTGTGTGTGTGTGTGTGTTGGACGTACCAGGCTCTGTTCACTGAGCAGACAGAAGAGCACGGCGTTGCCCACCTCCCTCAGGTTCTGGAAGCACACGGTCTTCAGCTCAGCGTACTCCACTATGTCCTTCAGCTGGTGGTGGAAGAACTCCAGGATCCCTGTAGCACAGGACAACCTCATTAACACTACCTCACCACACACACACAGCACAACCGCACTGACACCCTGCCCCTGTTCAACACTCCCTCACTATACACACAGCACAACCTCAACTTTTTAGAGAAAAACTAAACCAGTCACCGACCTGGAGAGCCATACTCGTGGCGTGGCAGACGGCAGATCTTTGGCATCACCTCCATCAGAGTCCTCACATACTGCAGAATGGTGCCCTGGAGCTGCGATGAAAACAAGAAGTTACCTGAAACTCACCTGAGCCTGTGTTTCACGGAGCACTAGATATTTTAATAAGAGTAAAAACATCACCACTTACCGGATCTCTGACTTAAACACCACCTTTAAAGACACACACACACACACACACACACACACACACATACACACACACTAAAGCAACAGCACCAGACCAGATGTGGTCCTTACCAGGCTCTTCACCACCTTCAGCAGCTCCTCCATCACCACGGCGATGCCCTGGTACCCCAGCAGTCTGCACATGGCCTTGATATGAGGAGGGCCCACAAAGTTCCGGTAGAAGCCATATATACTGCTGTAGGCCAAGTTCAACGCCTGAGTGAGGAGAAAGAGTAACGAGGAGTTAGATTAGATTCTAATAAAGTCAGACAGAGAGAGAGAGAGAGAGAGACAGACAGAGAGAGAGAAAGAGAGAGACAGAGACAGACAGACAGAGAGAGAGAGAGAGGGAGAGACATCTTAATTACATCCAAAGGCTGTACTAACATCACTGACGCGTAAATATAGAAAATGTTCTGACCTTTGAGCCGTAGAGGTACTGAGGCTGAGCGTTGGGTGATTTGTCTCTCTGGAACTCCTGGGAGAACGGCAGCACCGTACGAACAAACCTGAACACACACACACACACACACACACACACACACACACAAGCACACACACACACACACACACAAGCACACACACACACACACACAAGCACACACACACACACACACACACAAGCACACACACACACACACACACACACACACACACACACACACACACACACACACACACACACACGAGACAATCTGTTAAACAACCTTCTGCCATGACTATAGACTACTGAACGCTTCTTACAGAAATGCATCGTTTTATGTACAAATTATTACTCTTCTGTTTGTTTTAACCATTTCGGATCGACCATCCACCCACTATCCCTCCCTCCCTCCCTCCATCCACCCACTATCCCTCCCTCCCTCCCTCCCTCCCTCCCTCCATCCACCCACTATCCCTCCCTCCCTTCCTCCATCCACCCACTATCCATCCCTCCCTCCCTCCACCCACTATCCATCCCTCCCTCCCTCCATCCACCCACTATCCATCCCTCCCTCCATCCATCCACCCACTATCCATCCCTCCCTCCCTCCATCCACCCACTATCCAACCCTCCCTCCATCCATCCACCCACTATCCATCCCTCCCTCCATCCATCCACCCACTATCCATCCCTCCCTCCCTCCATCCACCCACTATCCATCCATCCACCCACTATCCATCCCTCCATCCACCCACTATCCATCCCTCCCTCCCTCCATCCAACCACCCATCCCTCTCTCCCTCCACCCATCCCTCCCCTCCCTCCCTCCATATTTTTTTGTCACACATTGTACATTTTCCCCCTTTCATTAGACTGAATTTGATTGGATACTTTAAATTCAAATTCAAATAAAATGTTCAGGAGCCCGATCTAGTGAGGTTAAGCATATCGTTAATGGCTGGATAAGAGAAGAAGAGACCTGCGGGATTTGTAACAGTTACTTTGAAGGTCTAAAAAAAAAATGTAAGGTTTAATGTTCGTGGAAATGTAACTGAGCTGGAGTACAAGTATTCAATTTCGATAACACTCGAGTAAAGTTTACGTATGGCATAATCATACTTAAGGTATTGTAAAGAAGTGTAGCATTTTCACTAATAATAATAAGAAGAAAAAGAAGAAAAAGCAGAAGTTCAAGTTCTTGGATTTGCTTACCTATGACTCAAAACATAACTGAAACTTGACTGCATATTCTGTATTTCTAATGTCTTTTAAACATAAAAAGAAAAGGCTTACCTTTTTTTTTTCACAATTATCTACAGGTACAACAAGATACAACTATCCAGAACATACCGCAGGACGAATGTGTGATAAGATAACAAGGGACCGATATTTACGAGTCCAAAAGCTGAATACAAAACAACGAGATGGTAATTATTAGAGAATATTCATTTTGGTTGCACAAACTACAGGACGTAGTACCTATTGGTGGAGCCGTTGTAGCAGTAGTTGGGCAGGAAGTCGTAGTTGAGCTCCCAGAAGACGTGCAGCGTGATCCTGCCGTACGGAGCGGAGACGTTGTGGTTGGCCTCGCGGAACATGGCGTCCATGCTGTCCAGAGTGAGGAACTTACTCAGCAGCTTGTGGGTCATTCGGTTGATCTCCAACAAGCCCTCCAACTCCTGATGTGGAGAGACAGAGAGAGAGAGGAAAACACCGACCCTCAGATGTCACGTCAAACAAACATGGAAGCTTGGTGTGAACTAAAATGTCGTCCTGGAGTTTTGTTTGTTGTTTTGCTTCGCATTGTAACATTATGTCGTCTTCGTCTCACGCCGGCGCTAACCAGGACCACATTTAAAGATTTAGGATTGTCTAATATCTAATAAAAACCCCGGACATTCTTGATCTTGCTAATAACGGCTAGGACAACCTCCGTCAGTCCTAAAATAACGTAACCGGCCATCATTTTTCTAAGCAAGAGGGTGTATTATCGCCGACTCGTTTTTAAACGGTGCTACGTTTACACCGCCGCGAGTCGTGACTCCGCCCGTCTTTATTTACAGAACGTACCACGATGGAGGTGAGGTCCTCGCTCTCGAAGCGGTTAATGGCCAGCTCGAGGGACCTGTAGAGCGCAGCGGAGACTCGCTGAGTAATGAGACGGTTCAGGTCAATGGAACGACCCAAGAGCTGCAAGGAAAAAACACTCCGTTAAATATCACACACACACACACACACACACACACACACACACACTTTAATACGTTTATCTTAATTTAAATCCACACCTGGACGTGTCTCTGCTTCAGCAGCGTCTCGTAGCGGTTGGACGGAGGCCATGAAATATTGGCACCCTGGTTTTTACATTCCGCCCGAAGTCTCTTATCCAGAAGCAAACTGCAGAGAAAAAGGAGGACACTGTTACTAAAACATACGGTTACTGTGTACTGTACACCTGTACGGCACCGACTGTAGTTTAGGGGAACGGATACGGGGTGGACCGTACCACAAAAACATCATCTCATATACACTGTGTATCACAGTGTACAAGTTCCCCAAGAAACTTCAGTACGTGTTTTTAACTCTGCTTTTATTTAATGTCTAAATAATTAATTACTGAACACTGAAAAGGAGGGAAAACATGTATTTTATTAAAAAATGTGTAACTACCTCAGAAAAGTGATCAGCGGTGGACGATATGATAATATCATACCACATATAAACACAATATTTTTATCAAAAAAAAAGTAGCATTGTGTGTGCGTTGTTTTTTTTTTAAAGAAACAATTTTATTCAACGTTTACAAAAATAAATGATTTAACACCAAAAAAAAAGGACCATTTTACTATTTTAAAACCAGTCAGCAAATCAATCAGCTGCTTCCAGTTAGAGTACAAGGGATAACCCTAGCAACCACCTGGGATACTCTAGCAACAGCCTAGCAACACCCTAGCAACCACCTCACATACTCTAGTAATCGCCTAACAACCACCTGGGATATGCTAGCAACCACCTGGGATACCCTAGGAACTGCCTAGTAACACCCTAACAAACCCATAGCTACCAGCTGGGATACCCTTGCAACAGCCTAACAACACCCTAGCAACCACCTCACATACTCTAGTAATCGCCTAACAACCACCTGGGATATGCTAGCAACCACCTGGGATACCCTAGCAACTGCCTAGTAACACCCTAACAAACCCATAGCAGCCACCTGGGATACTCTAGCAACCACCTGGGGTACCCCTAGCAACTGCCTAGTAACACCCTAGCAAACCCCTAGCAACCACCTGGGATATGCTAGCAACCACCTGGGATACCCTAGCAACTGCCTAGTAACACCCTAGCAACCACCTGGTATACTCTAGCAACCACCTGGGGTACCATAGCAACTGCCTAGTTACACCCTAGCACCCACCTAGCAACCGTCTAGCAACCACCTTGGATACCATAGCAACTACCTAGCATCCATCTAGCAACCACCTCAGATACCCTATCAACCACATGGGATACACTAACAACTGCCCTGGAGCAACCACCTAGAAAACCCCTAGCAACCACCTGAGACACCCTAGCAACAACCTAGCAACCACCTCGGATACTCTAGTAACCACCTCGGATACTCTAGCAACCAGCTGGGATACCCTTGCAACAGCCTAGCAACATCCTAGCAACTGCCTGGGATGAATGTTTGTAAAGTCTCTGTATTTTCACTGGAGATTAAAGTATTGGCACCCTGGGCCATGTATTAGGACATGGGCAGACATTAGGTAAAAGCTTGCGCCTCTTATTTGTGGAAAATAATCAGAAAAGGCATTTTATATTTTTAATATTACATATTTTATACTGCGTGTAATCCATTTTATAACGACGGTCGTAATGTGACTCGAGAAGCCACGCTGGACTGCGGCCTACGTGTAAAGTTCAACTTGACATGAGAAAAACAAGTTCATTGTCATCAAATGGCCTTAATTCCTAGGAGCAGAAGTGCACGTCAGTATCAGAAGAAAAGTGGAACAAACACATTCCATCGCCTTGGTGAACTCCAGTAAAGTCTGTTTAATAAATTTAGCTTTTACCGAGTTATGCAGAGGACTGCTTAAGACAGACTGCTTAAGACCTCGTGTTCTTTAGAGAACGAAAGGTAAACGGGCGATGTGAAGGGATGGGGAGACATCTAGTAGCGGTAAAGAGTGAGTAAGACAAATTATAATTCTCTGGAGACCGAGTTGAAATTGAATGAAATTTTTAGTGATTAAAAAAGGAAAACGGATGTGTTTTTAAAATTATTTACGCATGAAAGGGTTCAAATAAACTCACTGTATCTCATGACTTTATTTCATTATTATTATTTTTTAATTATTGAAATGAATTGAGCAGTTTTTCCACCATTTGTGCCTCTCAGGTCATCCGATGACCTCCAGAGACTCCTGCTACTTTCGAATTTTCACACACACACACACACACACACACACACACACACACACACACACACACACACACACAAACAGAGTCGGATACAGGATAGGGTTCCTGCTTATCTTTTCCCACTTACCTTCCTGCCAAAACCTTGTAGTAGGCAAAAATTTGATCAGCGAGTTTGTAGACAAACTGGTCAAAGCAGAGGTTCACCTGAAGACAAGAAGAAACGAGATGCACACACAAAACGATCCAAAAAGACATCCTGAATCTAAACTGAACAGTTAAATCGTGTTTGTAATGATGATGATGATGACGTTTACCTCAGCCTCGATCTCATCGTACAGGAACTGCTTCTTGAACTTGGTGAGAGCATAGTGTGCGCTGTCATTGTACAGGTCCAGAGGATACAGCACGTACCTGCGGAGATCGAGAAGTTCTCAATAAAAAAGTACCTGTTTAGTTTGAACTCGTTACTGAAATACGTAGAACTAATTAAACTCCAAAATACACACATCTCATAGACTTGTTCTGAAATGACCCGTCTGACTGCATTTAGTAAAAAAAAAACAAAAAACAACAACAAGAAAAGCTGTAAATGAAACCTACTTTAGAACATACATTTGTTAAATTTACGAAAGGCAATAAAAAAAACAATAAAAAGTTACATGTTTACGCGTCTTGTTTTATTTCTTTCGATTATGAATTCGATGCTTTGATTAAATATTTTAAAAAGCGAACACATGACGAGTTGCTGTTTTTCTGTCGAACTCGGGTGAGGTTTTACAACATCTATATTCACACACCCTATTTTAAGAAAGAATTTTGGGATTCAGCCGGTGGTTACGGTGTGTTTCAGGTTTAAATATTTAAAAATAAATAAATACATGTAAAAAAAAAAAAAAAAAAAAAAAAAAAAAACTATTCCTGTGGGTAAATAAACAAAAATAAATAAATAAAACTGAAAACTTTTGAGTGTAACATAAAATTGATAAAAGTTTATTTTAAGTTCATTTTAATTAAAGTTGCTTCCTATAGTGATTTTCTTTATTAAAAAAATAAATAAATAAATAAAACGTCTGTGTTCTGCTAATGTTCACGATTTCTTATAAATCTTCAATCGCTTTTAAGTATTAAATATTAAAATTAAAGCTGGTCGATATGACGATATAATATCGATACTGTAATAAATTGTCGTGCTTTTTTTTTTTTTTTTTAAATATAGGGTGGATATTATGATACGTTTTTATTTAATTTGTTTAATTTACACATCGTGTGTTGTTGAGACGCGTCTGAGAATCGTGATGTATTTTTTTTGTCATATCGCTGATGACAGTCATCTGAACGTCTGACCAGTTACTAATGTTTCCATCTTTACGTTTAGACCTTTTTAGACGCAGCAGTTTTACTCACTCCATCATGGAGGCCTCTTTCATGTCCAGGATGTGATCGGTGAGGATCCAGGGCACGGACATGTCGATGGGGAACTGGATACGACGACCCATGGTGAGCTCCAGGAAGAACTCGCGGAACCACAGCTGGGACAGATCACAGCACTGCTGCAGGGTCTCTGAGACAGGACACACACACACACACACACACACACACACACACACACACGACCTCCATTTACCTCTCGATCAACTCTCAAAGACTAACGTGTCATATCTGACAGACGTCGGGGTTCCTACCGCTGAAATTGAGCAGGTGAGTGTAAAAGAAGGATTCCCGGTGGAACTTCTCGATGTCCAGGATGGTCGGTCCTTCCAGGCCGCTGCGCAGCGTCTTCTTCGAGCCGCTCTTATCCGCTACCAGAGACTCCAGCATCGTCCTCACCATGTAGAGCTGCACGGGGAGGGGATCGGATCACTAAGCAAAGCTCGAAGCTACCTGTCTGGACATCGATCAACGAATGAATAAATAAATAAATAAATTCCGTGAACACACCTGAGTGCTTGAAGGACCCACTGCACGACGGGGCACTTTGATATCAAACCCTCCTTTGGGATCCTTTTCCCCTCGGAGAGCTGGGTCGTTGTGGGGCTCTCGTCCCGTCTCCCAGTCGCAGATGGTCTTACGGATGGCCTGGAGGACACTGCAACGACAGATCAGTCACCTTTAATAAGCACAGAGTGTTTGTTTATGCACGAGGCTAAGTGGAAGCATCTCAGTGATGTCAGACATCCTGAAAACGGACAGTTGAAGACCGGACGACGTTTTTCCCCGATCTTCAACTCTCCAGTTTGCGTGCTCGCTGTAGCCTCGGGTTCCGGTTCTTGTCTGACAGGAAAAGAACCCGGTATTGTCTTCCGCCTCAAGTTACGACGTGTCGAGGTGCTTTTCTGCTCACCACGGCTGTAAAAAAGTGGTTATCTGAGTTACCGTAGCCTTCCTGGTCGGCTCAGAATGGCTCGTATCGTCAAGGCTCTTCTAGCCGAAGAACTGGATGTTTTTTTGTTTTTCGCGCCATTCTGTGTAAACTCAGGAGACTTTAGAGTGTGTAAAAATCCCTGGAGAAGTAGGCGTGAAGGTGTTCCTAATAAATTGGGAGGTGAGTGTAGGTTGATATTTTTGTTTGTGTATTAAAAACGCACCTTTCAGATAAATGCTTTGGAATGGCCACTAAACCTAAGTGTATAATAAGCAGGGAAATATACAGTCACGGTAGAGATCCGTCTTTCATATATGCCGTGTAAACACACACACACACACACACACACACACACACACACACACCTCTGGATGACGTTCTTCTTCTTCTTAATAGCCTGGCGCAGCGGGTCACGCAGTGTGACCTGGGCGAAGTCCTGCAGGGCGGAGTAGATGGTGTGGCGGATGGCGTGGTTAAACACACTCTCCATACGACCCATCAGCACCTGCAGCCCCTTTATCATGGCAATGACCTGGACCCAATCAGAACCAAACCCTCAGTCACTCAGAACCAGTGTTCTATCTGAATTACACTCTAACACACTTTGTTATGCTTTTTTTTTTTTTTTTCAGAATCAGACACCGACCTCCACCAGAGCGAACTTCTCCTCACTGGTGTAGTTGTATCTGGTGGCTCGTTCGTACTCCTCCGCGTTATCGGGACATTCCTTATTGGAATATTTGTCTGTCGGATGCACCAACTTCCAGGAGTACTGCCAAGAAGAAGTCAGAAAATATATTTTTGAGAAACTGCAAAAGAAGCTTAAAACTTAAATGCTTCGGCTTTACTGTTACAAAGCGCTGACACTGGAGACTCCTTCCATAAATGTTATATAAACATCTCCTTACAGAAAACTCAACCATATCGATTACTGTTTAACGCGTTTATAGAGTGCCCGCTGTGGTTATGTGACACACACACACACACACACACACACACACACACACTCTCACTCACCACTTCCATGACTTGAGCACTCCACTGAGAGAGCAGCTGAAGTCCCTGCAAGGCCAGGTCACACAACTTCCTGTACTCAGAGTCCGTCTTCTGGGCCTCTTGGCGTCCTGATCCTGTCACCACCTTCACACACACACACACACACACACACACACACACACATATATATATATATATAAACTAAGTATGAAAAGTTTTGGAAGACATGAAGTGTTAATTTCCCCTATGTATGGAGCTATGGAGACTTTTGGGAGATAGGTAGATAGATGGATGGATGGATGTACTTTGATCCCTGAGAAATTTGGGAAATCTGGGAATTTTCGGGTTGGGAACCTCTTTCTACACACACTTGGGAGAGATTTGTTTACTTTTTTCCACCACTGCATGTCCAACCAATGAATGAAAGGAGTTTAACGTGTGAGTTTTTACCCCTTGATGTACCACAGTCACGGTTTTTATGATTGTTTTAAATTCTTTTAATTATGTACAGTGTGAAAACAAACCAAACTAAATAGCAAACGAACCAAAAGTATCAACTTTCGCTCTGTTCTGGCAACCGAACTAACAGATGTAGACAGATGGATGGATGGATAGATGGATGGATGGATGGAGTACCAATATAGCAGTAAACTAAGTAAGTAAAAATAAGATGTAAGTAGCCAAAAAAAAAACATACATAGAATGACTGAAGTGATTACAACGTGAAGGAACGTAAAAAAGCTCCCGTAGTGTTGCTGTGCTTAAATACTGCTCCTGAATAAAATTATCCAGGGTTCGAACGCTAAACGAGTAACACGAGCGCAATTTCCTATTGACCTCTAATCATTCATTCATAATTATTCACAGCAGTTCTTCATTTCTGTTCCATTTGGTCTCTGAGGAGTAGTGACGGCAAAAAAAAATAACATAAGGACGTAAATGTAAACGTAAATGTAGTAACAGCTGACTTGAAATAATCATGAGCTTCAATAAAAATGGCCGCCTGGTCGAGGGACACACCTCGCTGTTGCTGTAGCGAGCCAATTCGGAGATGAAGCGCATGTGATCCTCACGTATCTGAATCATCTGCTCACAGATATTATACTGAGGACTGCTGCCTGTAGATGTACAAGACCATCTGGGACACACACACACACACACACACACACACACACACACACACACACACACACACACACACACACACAGAGTTCAAGTTAAAACAACAGATTCATACAGACTGAAATTCACTCACTGCTTTGTCTTTATGGACAATTTCTCATAAACATAAATGCGATATATATATATATATATATATATATATATATATATATATATATATATATATTTTAAATGATTAAAATGATCTTTTAGGATGTAAAGATTCTTATTTTTTTTGTATCACTTTTACATGATAAAACCTTTTTATCGTTTTGTGCATGAAAGCAGTGTGAAAAACGTCACTGTAAACAGAAGCGTTATCGCATCACAAAATGTCACAGCCAATCAGGATCCAGTATGCAAATGAAAGCCGTTTCAACTGGGAAGGGAGCGAAATGTGTTACCTGGATTTGTTTTCTTCAAAATGAGCGCTGGTCTTGATGTAACGGGACAGCTCGATCTGCATGTCCCCGAACAGCGGCACTACCTGCAGTTGCTGCGGTTCACATCGGAAAGAAAATGGAGGATTGAAATGAAACACGACAAACTCCTGCTGATATGAACGCACTATATTTATGATCTGGCTGAGACTGGTCGGCTAAGACGGCCGAGTTTATATACGTTTGTTAATAAATAAACAGAAACACCTTACTTACCAAGGCAACTAGGGCTGAGTAATATGACGATATACTATTATCTATATCATGATAAATTATGCCACAATATTAAAACAATATACACAGTACTGTGCAAAAATCCTGTAAAGTAAGAATGCTTTCAAAAATAATACATTTTATTCCTCCTACACAGCTGTTTCTGTTTCAGTTGATGATTGGGTTTCAACCTACATATTGAATTGATGATCATTAGCACCTGTTTGGTATCGTTGTTTAATCATACCTGACTATATGCCTACAAAATGCAAGTGTAGCTAGAAGAATTGATGCTGATTTGAAGGTAAAGGATGGGGTGGTCACACCAAATATTGATTTGATGTAGATTTTTCTTCTGTTCAGTCACTTTGCATTTTGTTAATTGATAAATATAAACTATTAACATGTGTATTTTTGAAAGCATTCTTACTTTACAGCATTTTTTCACAACTGCCTAAAACCTTTGCACAGAACTGTGTACTTTTATATTAGTAACCTTTTAATATTATTTATTCTATACGTTCTTTTTTTAATGTCATTTGTTATTTTTTTGCCATAGCTTTTGCTATTTATATTATTTAATGCATATTTTTATTTTTAAACAATCACAAGCTAATTGAAAGCAGACGATTTGATATTTTACAAGCTTAAGCTTGTATTATTACTATTAATAATAATTGAATTATTTAGGTTAATGCACACATGTGTACTGTATACACTGTATATCTATTTAAAATGATGCTTTGCACGTTATAAGTTTATTTTATAAACAATGAAAAGTATCATCAAATTAAGTCTTTCAGAAAAAACTGCTGTTTTTGCTTGAAGTTTCTTCGCGAGAATTTATCCCACGATACGAATCACATGTTGAGAATCTACACAAAATACCACAGACTTATCACTCCACACGTCACGTCACGTCATGTCACGTCACCACACACCTTGAAAAACTTGTCGATTTTGGTGAGATTGATTCTCTTCTTAGCGTCCAGTTTGTAGATGTTGCTGTTGGATCCATCCATCAGATACAATCCAAAGCCCATGACCTGGAAGGACGCAGGAATGACGAAGAACAATCACCCAAAAAGAAAAACAAACAAAAAAAAAGTAAATAAAAATAAATCAATTAACACGGTGTCTTACTTTGAGCAGCATGTGCTTCTCGCCGGGCGTGAGGTACATCTTGTTCTCGTAGTAGTCCACGCAGAGGTTGACGATATCAGCCAGGAGCTCTTCGTAACCATTAATCACCTCTAACTGCTGCTGGAGGGACTGAACCACACACACACACACATTCAAACATGCTGGCTGGTAGAACATCAATGCAGGGTAGATGACGGTCAGTGAACTGTGGTACCTGTGTGATCTTGTTGTGGTTGGCCAGGAACATGGATAAGTTCTGAGACTCCTGAATAGAAGACGGCTCGGACATTTTCCTCAGGAACTGCGCCGCTCTGTCAGATAGAGACAGCCTTTAATGCTTGGACCCCTTTATTACTAAACACACGATACAATAAAGGTGACAAAAACGCAAAGCAAAACCGTCAAGCTTGCCGTAAGAGGTTCTTGTGCTTGTGAATTCGCGATTCTGAGTCAGAAAATATTTAAATTATTTTCTATAACAGCAGCACAACTGCATTTAGTGCCCTGGTTCCAATACATGTGATGCTACTCTTCCTTAGCTGAGGAAGCACTGAAGCGTAGTGTTCTGGTGTCTCCTGTATCACCGTAGGTTTCGGCACCTCCGGGTACAAGCCAGCTAGCATGACGTGATATATTTTGAGAGTTTGGATTTTCTTAATCTTTATTGGAGGAATTATTTACAACCAAGAGGCCAAGGGAAATTCTCAAAATGATGCGCTACCACCACCATGCTTCACAGGGTGTCATTCATATTCTTCAGTCACAACTTTTTTATTTGCAAATAATTTTGGAAATATACAGTATATATAACATCATGTAATATTTTGTGTAGATTCAAGACATGAAATCCCAGTCAAGTCCTTTTCAGTTCCAAAACACACACACAAAAAAAAAGATAAAACGTGTAACACGCACCGTTTGTAGGCCGAGTGGTCGTTCTTGACGCTGCACTTCATGTTCTTCAGCTCGTCCAGCACGGCAAACATGTTGATGAACTTTCCCAGGGTGAGCAGGTACGCCTCGGATACGAAGTCCTTCCTGCGCTCGGCGTGACACAGGCGACGCACCTCACCGCAGAAACGATCGATCGCGGTACGCTGGGAAAGAACACGATCATTGTTCAGATATTAGTGTCCTCCTTCGGTCATGTGAACCTCTTACACACCGATACACCTTTTTATAAGGACTAGGCGATGCTTCGGGGAACACTGACAACACCCTGACAACAACCCAACATGAAAGGTCGTTACCTGGAAGTACATGAAGTTCATCAGCTTGGTGACCTCAGGCTCCAGCACCTCCACGGTCTTCTCGTAGATCTCCACTCTGTTGGGCTGCTCGTTGCACTTCACCTAAAAAGATGATGTTGACAAAAATAAAACGTGAAAATGCAA
This sequence comes from Cranoglanis bouderius, assembly GCA_023630585.1. Lineage (NCBI taxonomy): Eukaryota > Metazoa > Chordata > Actinopteri > Siluriformes > Cranoglanididae > Cranoglanis > Cranoglanis bouderius. The sequence continues at coordinate 2,150,048 of CM042537.1, forward strand.
AATAACATTTAAAAAAACGGCGAGCTACAAGTGACTTGAGCACCGTCTCCGAGTGTGAGTGCGAGCGTCTTACCTGAGGGATGGCTCGGGAGCAGCTTCTCCACGTGTAGAGCATCACGGCGTACTCCTGGCCCTCCTCCAACATCTCGTTCTGTACACAACAGAAAAAGCAAAGCAAAGAAAAAAAAAACGTCTCATATGAGTAACACACAAAAACAACTGAGTAGCTGAACTGCAATTTAGCTTAGGCAGGGGTGCCAATATTAATTAGCATCAGCTCTACACTATGCTTTTATACTGCATAAACATATACAACTACAACAAAAAACATTTCCCATGTTCCTTGATGGCTTCCTATTCATTATATACAGCGCCTTGCATAAGTATTTACCCCCCCCCCCCCCCCCTTTACCAGGGAAAAACTGGAAGGACTTAACTGGGATTTTATATCATGAAAAAATATTTTATATATATATATATATATATATATATATATATATATATATATATATATATATAGCAAAATTATTTACAATAAAATGTGAAGCATGGTGGTGGTAGCATCATTTTGAGAATTTCCCTTGGCCTCTTGGTTGATCAAAACACGTCATGTCATATTTTTGTGTTTGTGTAGATTCATGACCTAAAATCCCAATCAGGCCCATTTCACTTCATAAGACTGCAAACGGTTGACAAGTTCAAGGGGGGGTGAATACTTATGCAAGAGGCTGTATATCACTATATAGGATTTGCAGTGGTATAACACACTACTTGCCCAATGGAATGCTATTTAAGTTGCAAAAAGTGTGACTTGAATATGTTTCTATTGGAAATAAAGTACGAGGCGAGTCAGTGACGAGTTACAGCGGACACAGAGACGAGTCAGAGGCGAGTCAGAGTGAGGTTTACCATGCTGGAGTGGACGGTGGCCTGCTCGATGTAGCGAGCGATGCCGGTCACAAACGCGTTGCGATCTTCAAAGTTGGTGTTGAAGTTGGGCTGTTGAGGGAAGAACATCGGCACGTTAAATACTTAAAATATACAAATGACCAAATAAAGTAATTTCACAAATCCGATTTCTGCAAAGCACCAAAGATAATTCACCGATCACTGAAGTCACAGTCGTACAACCCTTCGAGCCAACATTTCAGGATTACTGAGGTTAGCAAAACAAAAAAAAAAATAACAAAACTACACCTAAAACTGCAATCAATCAAAGTTCGCAGGTTACAGACATCATGTGCCATCGCCTGGGAAACGACTTATACTTCCGGTTAGTAAAAAACCGCTAGTGTTCCATCTGAGACGATACGACCCTTCTGAACGTCATACACTAGACGGTAGAGTACGTAGTGTGAGTGCATAGTGTGTAGTACTTCATTTGGGACACAACCACATTGGGATTAGTTGTTGCAGCTCTAATTACTACTATACACAGAAAGGTGTGTGTGTGTGTGTGTGTGTTACCTGGTAGATGAGTGATGAGGGCAGGGGCTCGATGCATGGCTGCTGGTCTGGAAGTGGAAGCTCCTCCAGCAGGTCCACGTTGGACAGAGCGTCCTCCAGAGACACCGTGGCCGTCATGATTCTACACAAAGAAATGAAAAATAAACAATAATAATAATAATAATAATAATAATAAAAATCACCAAATGAAGCAACACTGAACGATATTCCACTTATCGCAATATTGGCTGTTTCAGTACTGATATCACGTCACCTACCAACAATTACAATTTTTATTATTAAAGAACACGTCAAACTTTCTTTTTAACATTTATAGTTACATCTAATATTGTGAAAATACGTTATAGCAGCTATAAACAGTCGTGCCCTCACCAGAGTCTTTTCTTAACCCCCCCCCCCCCTTCTCTTGAAGTTAATAACGAAAACGACGCACGTCGTGTAAATCGAAGCGTCAACGATCCCGTTACAAAGAAGCTCTGACACTGGAGACTCCTTCCACGAATGTTAAACAAACGTCTCCGCATCAACGGTTACAGACGTTTATAAAGCGAAGCGTCCTTGTGAATGAGCCGTTGCTATGGAAACGATCATTAGTATCAGAACGAGCGCATTAATAATCATAATAATAATAATCTTGCACTAGCTGCAGTTACAGAGAACTAATCAACCTCTCAGTCAGGACGATTAAAGCTACGAGCAGCCGTAAGCACAGGGCGGAGCCGTTTGTTTTTTAAGCCTGTAATCACCAGGTGTAGAAATTGTTGTCATTCTTCACCCTCAGGCAACACAGGACTCGGAAAGCTCCAGCGCCGTCACACGTCTACACTTTGTTCTATTTCTCGACCGAAGACACCCCTGAAACTGGCGCACTTCCTCATTCACGGCTAAGAATAGCTTTAAGACCAAGCGACGGACCCAGAAATCAACTCGTTCGAAGAGGTTTAAGTAGGAAAACGCCTGATTGTGTGTGACCTCTAACTAAAGATTATTATTATTTTTGTTTTGTTTCGTATACGATCTGCGTGTCTCCCGTATGGACACGACTTATTACGAGTGACTAACGTTCTGGAAACAGAAAAAAAAAAAATTTTTTTAAAACATACATCAGAGTGAAAAAGGAAGCAGCTCTTGGGTACTGTTCCTCAAAATAAAATAAAAAAAAAAACAAAAAAACCACTTGCTCTGACATGTCGAACAGGAACAAAGCACATTCCTTCCTGCAAAATGATTCAAATCTTTACGAATGAATGCTAAATAAATGCAGCTCTCTTACATAAAAGATTATGCAGAGATGTTTGATTTAGTCAGATACTAATTTCTGACTTCTCTTTCTAAATCAAAGATATTTTAAACCGTGTCAGGAGTGTCTAAGCTCACTTTAGGCTTTACTTTGCAGTTCAGCTTTTTTTTTTTTTTTTTTTTTTAAAAAAAAGGAAGTTTAATAACCAGTATAACCTCTCCACAGGCTCAGCAGGTCCGGTCACGCAGGCCACATCGCAGCAAAATCCACCACCAGTGTTTCACTGCATGCATTCAATACAAACGGCTATTAAAGACGCAATAGTCGATTTTTTTTCAAATAACCTTGAAGATACACTGCCCTCCACTAATATCGGCCCCCTTGGTAAATATAAGCAAAGAAGGCTATGAAAAACTGTCTTCATTGTTTAACGTTTTGAAAAAAATTCACAAAAATACACAGGTTTATCCAAAAAATATCTTCGTTAAATACAGGTGTGCAACAATAATTAGCACCCTTATTAATTCATACGAGAAAAATATATTTGAAGTATATTCCCATTGATATTTTACATTTTTTAATACACCTGGGTGACTAGGAACAAGAAATTGTTCAACCATGACTTCCTGTTTCACAGGGGTATAAATATGAGGTAACACACAGACCAAATTCCCTTAGTCATAACAATGGGTAAGACCAAAGAATATAGCTGTGATGTGCGGCAAAAGGTTGTTGAGCTTCGCAAAATGGGAAGTGGCTATAAGAAAATAGCACAAGCATTGAAAATGACCATTTCCACCATCAGGGCAATAATTAAGAAGTTCCAGTCAACTGGAAATGTTATGAATCAACCTGGAATTGGACACGTGTCTATATCGTCTCAACGCACTGTGAAGAGGATGGTTCGAGTGGCCAAAAAAATCTCCAAGGATCACAGCTGGAGAATTGCAGAAGTTAGTTGCGTCTTGGGGTCAGAAAGTCTCCAGAACTACAATCCGAAGTCACCACCTACATCACCACAAGTTGTCTGGAAGGGTTTCAAGAAAAAAGCCTCTACTCTCATCCAAAAACAAACTCAAGAGTCTTCAGTTTGCCAGACACTACTGGAACTTCAAATGGGATCGGGTTCTATGGTCAGATGAAACCAAAATGGAGCTTTTTGGCAATAAACACCAGAGGTGGTTTTGGTGCACACAGAGAGGTAGCCATATGGAAAAGTACCTCATGCCCACGGTTAAATATGGTGGTGGCTCTTTAATGTTTTGGGGCTGTTTTTCTGTCAGAGGACCTGTACATTTTGTTAGGATACATGGCATCATGAACTCTATCAAATATCAACAGATATTAAATGAAAACCTGACTGCCTCTGCCAGAAAGCTTCAAATGGTCCATGGTCGGATCTTCCAGCAGGACAATGATCCAAAACGTACATCAAAATCAACACAAAAATGGTTTACTGACCACAAAATCAAGGTCCTGCCCTGGCCATCCCAATCCCCTGACTTGAACTCCATAGAAAACCTGTGGGGTGAACTGACGAGGAGAGTCCACCAGCGTGGACCTCGAAATTTGAAGGATCTGGAGAGATTCTGTATGGAGGAATGGTCTCAGATCCCTTGCCATGTATTCTCCAACCTCATCAGGCATTATAGGAGAAGACTCAGAGCTGTTATCTTGGCAAAGGGAGGTAGCACAAAGTATTGACTAAAAGGGTGCCAATATATAAATCTGTGTTGTGTTTGATATCCATGAGAGAAGAGTATTTTTGTCTTTTTTTTTTTAACAAAAGATCAAAAGATTAAACAATAAAGACAATTTTTCACAGCCTTCTTTGCTCATATTTACTAAAGGAGGCCGATATTAGTGGAGGGCACTGTATATAGAAAATGATAAAAAAAAACAATGGTTAATTCTAACTGCTACCGAGTTTAAAATTCAAAATCCAACTGAATTCACGGACGTTACACAATCATCACTATGGCAACATACACTTATATTATCGATCAGGCTTTACACTGTATGATTTTTGCCTCGAGTTTTCTTTCCTACTGCAGGAAAAATGGTTGACAGTTGAGATCAGCCATCTAAGAACGCATAATATGACGTGCTCACCATGCCGATTTATTTACCCGGAAAAGCATGACCTATCGGGACCGATCATTCAACTCAGAATTCCCAGTTGGAATTGTGGGAAACATCAACCTCGTTACAAAGAAAGGAACACACCGGACGTAACAACAAAATTGTGTCTCACACAGTGACCGATAAAGCTTTCCCTTTGCGTCATTTTCCACTTGATTTTATCTGATCCACAGCTTTTGTGCTGCAATAAAAACTAATCACTGACAAATTTTGTTGTGCTATTTGAAGTGTTTTTTGATTCATTTTGCATGTCTCTATTTTTATCTGTTATTTGGAGTGTTACTTCTTGGTTCAGATTGGATGCACATCTTTTATTTACTTGCATATTTTTTAATAGCTAACATATATGAATATTTATTTCATTTAAAAAAGTACAGTATGTTTTTTTTATGGTACAGTCAGTACTGTTTATTTTTGTAATAAAGTTGCGCAATATTTTACTTTGAGTGTTACGTTTTCAGTCAGCATCAATTTTAAAAACTATCGGTTGATGAATCGGTTATCGGCAGGTACCGCCCGACTTAGTTATCCGTATCGGTAAAATCCACTAATCGGTCCACCTCTAGCTTGTAGCATTAGTCCCACGGTTAGCAAAGATGGCCGACGACAAAGTTGTGCCGGCGTGAGGATTTTCTGTTTAAGTTCGACGGCGTGGTAAACTCACAGGATTGCTACACATACACTATGCTAACGGACAAGAAAGAAAGAACGAAAGAAAGAAAATGTCCTTTAATCCTAAGTCTACCGTTAGAGGATCTTCATTGTATTATGCTGCCATATTTACTAACTCAGTGACTGAAACTTTAATGAAAATTAAATTAAGATGACGTTAATAAGAGGGCGCACGCCCCTTACGCCGTAACGTAAACATCCGTAAACATCACCGAAGACACAAATGCACTATCTCACCTTAAATCACTTCAATCAGAATTTCCGTTGGGCGTCACATATCAGATCAAACGCTTCTCGCAGACTGTTTACAGTACGTGCGCACACACACACACACACACACACACACACACACACACACACACACACACACACACTTTGAGAGAATTTCCACCAGCATGCAGGCATTTTCACACATTTCTCCCACACATGCACGCTTCGACACACGCTCAGATGCAACACGTTCATGAGCTGAAACTCGAACACTGAGAAGACTTCTAACACTTGTTTTCAGTTTGGTCTGAGCAGATTTTACACCGTACAGATTCTAACACAATTATTTCCTGAGGAGGAGGCGGAGCTGAAAGCGCACTCGCAAAAAGAAAAAAAAAAAGAAAGAAAGAAAAAAAAAAGTCTTGTACACAAACTCACCGAGCTAGCAGGCCTAAATAAATGAATGTTTTAAAGACGGCAGTATTTTTGTGAACTGTATGGAGGAATCCAGAAAACATCACACTCCAGGTTAGTGTAGCATCTCAAAACAAAAACAAAAAAGCCCTGATTAAATGGCATGATTGGTCACTTCCTGTAATTTGTGCCGAAATCATGTAAAGCGGGTAGTCCCGGACGCGAAAACGACGACGTAAACTAAACACGCCAGAGTCCAAAGCAAACGCACTGAATACTGCAAACATCAAATCGTCTTTACAGTACATTCACATTACAGCGAAGAGAAACACTTCCTGTTTCTTAAAACGTTTTTTTGTTTTAAACAGATGTAGTCGTGAACACAGAAATGTGTTCTGGAGGTCATTTGGAGACTGCAAGAGCGCTTTCGCACCCATGAGTCTGAATCAGAGCGAAATTCATACTTTTGATTCATTTGATTGTGTCCTTTGGATCGTGTTCAGCGGCCACGAGGGGTCGACCGATCGATTCGGTTCTGATTGATATTTCCGATTGCTGGATCGAAAAATCGACACCGATAGTTTTTCTCAGTTGCGTCCGTTGCGGCTGAGAAGGGTCCGCTGTCCTGATACAGTACGAGAGCGGCCTCTAGAGGTGAAATAAAAAAACTATCACTGACAAATTTTGTTGTGTTATTTGAAGTGTTTTTGGATTCATTTTGCATGTCTCTATTTTTATTTGTTATTTGGAGCGTTACTTTTTGGTTCAGTTTGGATGTATATCTTTTATTTACGTTAACATTTACTAATAGTTTATATATCTTTTTCATTTTTTAAAAGTACAGTACATTTTCATGGCACAGTCAGTAGTTTATTTTTGTAATAAACTTCAGCAATATTTTACTTTGAGTGTTACGTTTTCATTCAGCATCAATTTTAAAAACTATCGGTTATGATTAATCGGTTATCAACAGGTACCGCCCGACTCGGTTATCGGTCCACCTCTAGGGGCTACACAACTCTGTCCTTGGGCTCGGTTTAGCAGCTACACGACATGCTCGATTCACTTCCCGCGGTCGAGACGATTCACTTTCTAACGAACTGTAATCGGAAAGAGAAAAGGAAAAAAACGTACCAGGGTTTGACTCAAATCACGACAATATCATATAGAATAAATGACATGCACTTCAACCGGTTAAATCGGGTGTCAAAGCAAAGGAAATACTAAAACAACAAACAAAACGTTACACGGTACCGAAAGAAAGGACAGAAATGTTCGTACACATGATCTGAAATAAATCTTGTAGACCACTAGATGGCCATTAAGATCAAATTTTAGAGTGTACACGATGAGTTAAAGCCGTAACGGATCATTTTTAACGAACTCACACATCCCTGTAGAAGACGTACTGCGATGTTGAGAAGTGGGAATCTCGAACCAACTCACGAATCGATTCAGTCGATTCAGAGTCGATTATAAAATGATTCTTTAAACCAACAAGCTCCTGATGTTCCCATTATCACAATTTAACGCGTACTACGTCGCGGCTGTGAAGAATCCTGCGTCCCGATTGGTCCGAATGCGTCGACTGATTTTCACAGGTTTATATTTTAACGCGCTCGTTCTAATACGTTATCGTTTCTATAGTAACGGATCGTCCGCAGGGGCGTGTACGAAAGATGAAAAAAAAACGTTGACGTTTTCTTAAAGTAAGGAGACGTTTACGTAAAACGTTTACGGAAGGAGTCTCCGGTGTCAGAGGTCAAGCTGGAGCTTTCTACATGGAGTGATTCATTCCTTATGGAAAAGAAGTTTTACAAAACGTGTTTTTTTTTGTCCGTTTTGTGTTTTATTTCTGTTTAATGTGATCATTTTGAGTAGCAGCTCATCCTAAAGCTCAAAAACCAGACCAGTTACATTACTTTCATTTTTGTTTTTTGGGGTTTTTTTTAAACCCTGGATTTGTTTTACACTGGTTTATTAAGTTTTAATTGGAATTTATGGACTTTAGTCATAAACCTAACAGACTTTAAGTCCTTAAATAAGAAAATAAACTCAGAAAGCTGGGTATTTTTCTATGGATGGTGTTTTAAATACAGTTTGAGGTTAGTAAACACACAGCTGGTACATAAAACAATCATAAAAAGTATTTTTTAAATAAAGTTAACAGTGAAAAAGTGCTGTTTTCTCGTCATTAGTCCGTCTGTATTTTAACCAGTGTGGAATCTGTGAGCTCCAGATTTACTCACAGAGGCCTAGCATTAGCTCTGAGCTCTACAAACTGAAAAAGTCTGCATTAAACTCGTATATTTTTTCTCTCTTTTTATAACCAAAAACATTCAGTTAAACGTCTTTCTTAATCAAAAACTCGAAGAGAGAACAAAGTATCGCCAAACACAAAAGACAACACCCAAAGTCGAGTTAGCAAAACTTTTTTTTTTTCCTTGGGCTGCTAAAACAACTCAGATACCCACCCTTAATTTTTTTCCAGGGATAAACCGATGAAGTCCCGGTGAATTAAATCTCCATTTGTCGAAGTCACAGCGAAGACAGAAGTCTTTACTGGAGTAAATATTATCCCCCGAGGCCTCGGTGTTATATTTATCGTAAAACTTTGCTGTAAAACGCGATAAAATCCTGCCTTTCCGCCTCTCTAACAACACACAGGCGGACCTCGGGAGGAGTTCCCGTTTCTCTACAGGAAAACTCAACAGGAAACTCCGCCGCCATTTTGCTCAAAAGCCACAAGAGGGCGCCATTTTAGGGCGCCGCCGCCACCAGAGGACGCCATTTTACATACGATTACTTAACCACTGGCAACAACTGGGATTCATTTTTGTGTGTAATTCATGTATAAATTCGATCAATTTTTTAAACTTTGATAACATGTAAAGACAAAACACCAATTATTAGTGTTATTTCATTCTTCTTAAACATTTCATCCCATCTTCATTTACTAATTCTCGCATATATACACCGATCAGCCATAACATTAAAACCACCTACCTAATATTGTGTAGGTCCTCCTCGTGCTGCCAAAACAGCTCTGACCCCACTCCGAGGCATGGACTCCACAAGACCTCTAAAGGTGTGCTGTGGTATCTGGCACCAAGACGTTCCTTTAAGATCCTTTAAGTCCTGTATATTGCGAGGTGGGGCCTCTACGGATCGGACTTGTTTGTCCGGAACATCCCACAGATGCTTGATCGGATTGAGATCTGGAGAATTTGGAGGCCGAGTCAACACCTTGAACTGTTTGTCATGTTCCTCAGACCGTTCCTGAACAATTTTTGCAGTGTGTCAGGGCGCATTATCCTGCTGAAAGAGGCCACTGCTATTAGGGAATACCGTTACCATGAAGGGGTGTACTTGGTCTGCAACAATGTTTAGGTAGGTGGTACGTGTCAAAGTAACATCCACATGAATGCCAGGACCCAAGGTTTCCCAGCAGAACATTCCCCAGAGCATCACACCTCCTCCACCAGCTTGCCTTCTTCCCATAGTGCATCCTGGTGCCATCTCTTCCACAGGTAAGCGACACACACACACGCACCCAGCCGTCCACATGATGTAAAAGAGAACGTGATTCATCAGACCAGGCCACCTTCTTCCATCGCTCCATGGTCCAGTTCTGATGTTTACGTGCCCGTTGTAGGGGCTTTCGGCGGTGGACAGGGGTCAGCATGGGCGCTCTGACCGGTCCGCAGCTACACAGCTCCATACGCAGCAAGCTGTGATGTTCCAAGTTGTGTTTTTTAGAGAAAAAAAAAAAAATCACCTGGTCTTTTTCCAGTCTTCAGCTGTCCAGTTTGGTTGAGTCTGCACCCATGATAGCCTCAGATTCCTGTTCTTGGCTGACAGGAAAGGAACCTGATGTAGTCTTCTGCTGCTGTAGCCCATCCACCACAAGGTCTGATGTATTGTGCGTTCTGAGATGCTTTTCTGCTCACCACGGTTGTAAAGAGTGATTATCTGAGTTACCATAGACTTCCTGTCAGCTCAAACCAATCTCATCAACAAGGTGTTTCAGTCTGCATACCCTCCGCTCATAGGATGTTTTTTGTTTTTCTCGCCATTCTGTGTAAACTCTCGAGACTGTCGTGCGTGAAAATCCCAGATCAGCAGTTTCTGAAATATTCAAACCAGCCCATCCGCCACGGTTAAAGTCACAGAGATCACACTCTGATGTTTGATGTGAACATTAACTGAAGCTCTCGACCTGTATCTGCATGATATTATGCACTGTGCTGCCGCCACGTGATTGTCTGACTGGATAACTGCATAAATGAGCAGGTGTACAAGTGTTCCTAATAAAGTGGACGATTATATTGAGTTTTAAAAACATTTCTAAGAACAGCATACTGTAGATTAATAAACTATATAAAAAAAAAAAAGATCTGAGCATTTGGTGTGATCTCATAAAAACAATAATGATTTCAAATTAATCACAGATAATGACACCATACCCTATGTACTATATTTTCAATAAGGAGTCATGTAACAATAATAAAATAATAATAATAATAATTCAACAATATACTAGTAATTTAATTTTAAAGTACAAACATACTCTATATCTGTCATAACGCAGTATATAATGCTAAAGAAAGATCAATTTTAGTACTAGACTTTATAATTAAAAAAATGACAATAACCCTTACATTTTATAGTGTTTTGTTTACTGTAAATAATGTGAGATAATAATGAGTGTTTACACAAATACTGAGGAATGTCACAGGTTCACATTAATAACCCATTTATTGTGCATAAACATCAACATCAATAAAGCGAGAAATAAAGAATTAACTGATTTACATACGTATATACACACACACACACACACACACACACACACACACGTTATAAAACACCTCGACGCCACTCTATGTCACACTGACGACGTATTAAAATGTTTTCTGTTGCTATTTTAATTTCATTCACGTTCAACGGCTTGAAAAAAAAGGTTCGATTGAAAGCCTTCAGCTAAACAAAGAGAACAGACGTCTCTGTTCGGGGACGAGACACATTTCACAGCTGAAGAAACTCCGTCGTGTGTGTGTGTGTGACCGCTCACGTCCTCATGTGTGGTGTCGACTCAGACATTTCTACACACTGACAGAGGAACACACAAGCAGTGCTACAGCGCCGCCCTGGTGGTGAGAAGTGGTCTAACACTGCTCAAAGCCCGCCATCAGAGACAGAGCGAGAGACTCCACTGGAAAAAGAACAGCAGCAGATTAATAAATATATAACTGAGTTAAAATTTACAAATCTGTAAATACATTTATTTGCATTTCTAAGTCAAGGTTTTTTATTTAATTAGTATAATTAAAACATATATATATATATTTTTTTATTATTAATTTATTAATAATTATTTATTGTATTCTGTGGCTTGAATTTGTTTGCAAGAGTTCAAATAAAATGTCATAATAATCAGGTTTAGAAAACTCAAATGTAATCCAGCTCAAATCTTCAAATTCAGATTCAAATTAACTAAACACCTCATCACTGGCTAAAATGACAATTAAAATGTTTTTTTTTATTTAGAAAATTGTATCTGAATTAGAAATGAATAGTGCCAACAAATTTTTAATTGTCTACACCTGATTAATATAAAAGAAAATCTGTTTTTTTTTTTTTTCCTGTACACCTGACTATAACTCTAATATATGAAATCTGAAGTTTCTACACCTGGTTATTATAAAGATATTTGAATTAGAACTGAATTAGAATTGTCTACACCTGGTCATTATAAAATGAAATGTGAATTTTCTACCCCTAATTATTATAGAACTGAATTTAGAAATTTCTACCCCCAATTATTATAGAATTGCCTATCTCTGGTTACTATAGAACTGAATTCGACATTTCTACCTGATATTATTATAGAATTGCCTATCCCTGGTTACTATAGAACTGATTTAGAAATTTCTACACCCAATTATTATAGAATTGCCTATCCCTGGCTACTATAGAACTGATTTAGAAATTTCTACACCCAATTATTATAGAATTGCCTATCCCTGGCTACTATAGAACTGATTTAGAAATTTCTACACCCAATTATTATAGAATTGTCTATCCCTGGTTACTGTAGAATTTAGTTAGAATTGTCCACCCCCAATTATTATAGAATTGCCTATCCCTGGTTACTATAGAACTGAATTCAAAATTTCTACCCCCGATTATTATAGAATTGCCTATCCCTGGTTACTATAGAACTGAATTCGAAATTTCTACCCCCGATTATTATAGAATTGCCTATCCCTGGTTACTATAGAACTGAATTTGAAATTTCTACCCGATATTATTATAGAATTGCCTATCCCTGGTTACTATAGAACTGAATTCGAAATTTCTACCCCCGATTATTATAGAATTGCCTATCCCTGGTTACTATAGAACTGAATTCGAAATTTCTACCCCCGATTATTATAGAATTGCCTATCCCTGGTTACTGTAGAACTGAATTCGAAATTTCTACCCCCGATTATTATAGAATTGCCTATCCCTGGTTACTATAGAACTGAATTTGAAATTTCTACGCCCAATTATTATAGAATTGCCTATCCCTGGTTACTATAGAACTGAATTCGAAATTTCTACCCCCGATTATTATAGAATTGCCTATCCCTGGTTACTATAGAACTGAATTTGAAATTTCTACCCCCGATTATTATAGAATTGCCTATCCCTGGTTACTATAGAACTGAATTTGAAATTTCTACCCGATATTATTATAGAATTGCCGATCTCTGGATGGTATAGAACTGAATTCGAATTTTGTACTCCTGGTTATTATAAAATACAACCAGAATTTTCTACACCTGGTTATTAGACAATTTAATCTGAACCCTTGCACACAAATTCAAGCCGTGGAATAGAATTTTAATTCGATGTAATTAGACCTGCAAAAACACAGGCATAAAAGTGCAGATTGGTAAATGTGAAACTGCAGTGGCACATCAGGAAGCAGTTTAAACCCAGCAGCAGACTCACGATGAGGAAACGATCCTCTGCACACGGCTTTATTCAGAATGGTCACCAAGAACATGTGACAGTTCTTAAAATCCGACTCCATTTTGTCGATAGACTCAATCCTGAAAGAGGGGAAAAGCATGCATCGTAATACGTTAATATCTTTTACTAAAGTGGGCTCGGAGCATCTCTACACCTTCACCCTCATTAAACAAATACCCGGAGCTATGAATATGCATGAACATGCTAATGAAAAACATTGATCTTGTTTTTTTTTTTGCGTTCTCACGAATAGTAGCTATGAGATTTCAGTATATCGAATCTCGATTTACACCACTTTCTCAATGAATATAATTCCAGCGTAACCATGACAACCATTCGTTTTGTTTGATTTTGTTCGTCATTAGGTTTCCTGCTACGACAACATCCTCCTCTAATTTGCATATCAGGCACGAGTGATAACTTTATGAGGACTTAATCAACTCAGATTAATACTGAAATACGAAAAATGGAGAAGATGTCCGAATTTGATTCAAACACCCAAAAAGTATATAATCCGAATCAGGTATACAAGAGAAGCTGACCACTTAAGCTTCATGTATTTTTATTATTTTTAAAAAAAATATTTAAATTAAAATAATAAACACTTAAATTTATTACAACATACTTCCATGCTCCGAAGCCAGCCTGCCATCGGTCTGAGAAGATGAGAACCAGATTAAGGACCTTCATGATGGCTTCCTTGACAAAACTCACCTGAGAACACAAAATAATTACACATTCGACTGCGTGAGGAATAAAACACCTGGGGACGTGCTGTTCTAGGAAAATAATCAACGGTGTGGTGGTGTGATGAAGAGGAGTTTCCAGTAACGGCACGTCCCCCGGTGTTTTATTCCTCTTACACTACAGTACAGAAATTTACCAACAATTAAATTTTTTATTTAAAAAAAAATATATATATATTTTTTGTACTTTTTATCTTTTAAAAAAATGACATCTATAGACAGATCTGCGCTGTGGTATAATCCCGTATTAAAGCTTCTCTATACTGTTTGGTCTAACCACTGCTTCGTCTCCTAAATCGCCATGGCAACAAGACAAAAATTGTAAATGCTACGGCTAAACCGTAGATGTTGGCACTTCTGCAGTTTGCCTACGTCGTCGAGGAGATGCCGCTGTCAATCATGTGATCTGAAATTTATAGAGTAGCATTTATCTATAATTAAATTGTAGTTTTATATATATATATACACTGCAGTTATAGAGAAACCGGTTCTCACTGCATCTTGGTCTGGGGAACTTAAAAACCACGTAGCAGCCCAACAGACGCGGAGGCGTGAGGAGTACGAGAGCGTGAGTGTGATGTACCTTTTCTCTGAGGAGGCAGCGGTCATGGATAGTGGACAGATATCTGTAATGGATCTTTATGAGCTGGTCCAAATCTTTTGCCTCCTGCACCTGGTGCTGAAATTCCAAGCCCGTGCTGTGCAAGATCTGAAAATAGATGGACGTGACCCTGTTAAATAGCCGACAACCGATAAGTCGGATAGAAATCCACTCGAGAGGGGAAAAAACGAAAACGAGACTCGCCCTGGTCATGATGTAGTTGTGAAGACTGTTAACGAAATGCATTAGCTTGACCCTCAGGAGAAACATCCTGTGGATCTGCTGGTGTACCGGCTGCTTGGCTGCATGGTCTTCGGACGGACTCGCGTCGTTCCGCGTCGCGGCTACCGTCAAATCTGTCAAATGAGAAGTATCGCTAACCCTTTTCACACAGGAATTCATCATAATTAAGCAGGAAGGATCAGTAACAGCAGCTCTGACAGCAGAGCAGGTTTATCGTTTCTATAGTAACAGCTCATTCACAGGGACTCGTACACGTAATGTGGTGATGTTTTCTATAAAGACGTATGTTTGTTTATTTATTTATTTATTATCGATGGAAGGAGTCTCCAGTGTCAGTTCAGGCCTTCAGGACAGAGCAGGGTACAACTGTTTACAGCTGCTTATATAATTTAAGTAAGAACTGAAAAATCTATGGTGAATTACTGCTGTAGAAGTGAAATAAACAAATATCTTTTAGGCCAGCTGCTGGAGATATTTCCTTCACGCTTGCAATTCTCAATGTGAATGCAACAGGGAGCAACGAGTAACAAGAGAAGAAGCCTGAAGTCTGACACAAAGGATCTTTTTGCCACTGAAATCTGACGCGGTTAATAAAAACAGATCCCACCAGATACATTTTGTCGTTCTTTTCCGTCATGTCCTGCACTACGATAACGTACGCCGGTGATGTTTTGGGTGTCGCATGACCATCCAACATCGAAATGAATCTAAAACGATCACTTTATCATTACTCACCGCTGAATCTCAGCGTGTCCAGACTGTATTTGGCCCATTTTATTTGCAGAAGCAGCAGGAAGACTTGATTGTAGATCTTCTGACACTCTGAACTAATGACGATATCGACAGGCCATGGAACCTGACAAGCCAACACAGAGAAATGAAATATAACCCAAAAAATATATATATTACTAGTAGTTAACACTCACACTGAAAAATGTTCGTTAGGTTACCTTATAACTCAGCGTGAGACCATCGAGGTGATTGATTGGCTGTTTTTTCTTTGTGGGATCAACTGCCTCCAGATAGATTGACAATCTGTGAAAACATTGAAGTGAGACACAAAACAATGACGTTAACCAAAGCTGCTGGTTAATGTTGGTGCATTACCTGCTGCTGTCCTCCGGGTGGCGCTGTCCTACAGCCTCCTGCAGCTGCACGTTGAGGAACGCCAGCTGCTGCCAGCTCTCCTTCTCCAGAACCTTGTCAAAGATGGCGGTGTAGAAGTCGTACATGGTGTCGCCTGCTTCCAACAGGAAGTAGTTTCTCATGGCCTGGAGGTATCCCAGGAGCCTGAGAGAGAGGGGAAAGGAATAAATTCAGGTGTACGGTTGTGTGTACGGCGTTGCACATGTAATGCGTTAGCTTAAACCAATCAATAAACAGTTCATAATAACCCCGCCCTCAAGAGCTTTAAGGTTTCTGATTCCTAAACCTCCTGTTCTTCACAGCAGCTGCTAAATAGACTAAATCTCACCTATAGTCCTTTTTCAGGGTTCTCATGAGATTCCCGCAGCACTCGATGTATCTCCTCTGGATGTGTGGATACAGGCAGGAGCGCAGGGTCAGCTCGAACGTCTGACACGTCACCGACTCGGACGACCGATCCACGAGCACGTCGGCGCCGGAGAACTTCTCGTGGAAGTCTTTCTGCTCGAAATACAACCTGTGAGAAGAGACCCGACGTAACGTCAGATTCTCCAATCTGATTGGTCGGACGGTGTGGATTCATTTTCAGTTCATGTTTCGCGGTTTCTCGGTAACATGTTTGGTGGACATTCCATAACATTAAAAGTAGCTATAACCAGATAAAAAGTACGGTACGATGATGTTTAATCGCCAGCGTTGGCAAATTACTGGTATAAAAGGGAATAAAACACTTCAGGACGTGCTGTTACTGGAAAACAATGAACTTCGGCATGGAGAAGAAAAAAACTCTTAAAATATGTGATTACTTTTTATGTTTGTTTGTTTTTTTAATCATAGTAACGTGGATTATTCTAAATAATTATAATTACTGGCTTTTATTAAATTACATTTCGTAGATCAGCTTTACAAAAGAACAGATTTGAGTAAAATACGGATTAGATTTTCATTATCGAATAGAATATGGAAGAAGATATTCTGGTTAATTTTTTATGAAAAGAATAAATAATTACATTTTTAATCAGCATTGATACAAAGTAAAAATAGCTGGTATGTTTATTAGGCGGTTAACAGAAATGTACAAATGAAAAGAATTACTTATTAAATGTATCTGAATACTTTGGGCAGATAAAGGGCTGATTTTCTATAAGCCAAAAAAAAAAAAAAAGACGATTGACGTATTTATTAAATTCAATTTTATGTTTCGGTCCCAAATTGTTTGTACTGAAACGCTGACCACAGTCCCGTCCTGCTCTGCTCCTGTGGTGTGTCAGACGATCACCTGGCAAAGTTGATGGCCAACAGCGGGTCGTGGATGTCGTCCAGCTCCAGGTGCCGTGCCACGATGGACTGCATCTTAATAAGGCTCCTCTTGGTGGCTTGTTGCTCGGTTACCGTATCCGTGGGGGAATCTTCTCCACGGCGGAGACGTGTCTGCACTGACTCCAGGAAGAGCGTGTACAGACTTTTCCTCTCTGCATCTGAGATAGAGATTGAGAGAGAGAGAGAGAGAGAGAGAAACCCATCAACTGACTTAATAAACATAACCAAGAGTCCATCCATCATAATCACTCTCCTGTCGCTCATCCCAGGACTCAATCTGCGTAAACTGAACATCCTGTAAACACGCTGTACACGGTAATGATTTATAATCGCACTATCCGGCGTCACACAGACGCCTTGACGATGTCTACCGATGACGTAGCACCTTGCATACATACCTTAGCTGTGAGTGATAACACCTGTGCTGAAAATAATGTATTACCATGTATTAAGAAGCTAACAGAACTGATGTGTGTATGTGTGTGTTTGTGTGTGTGTGTGTGTGTGTGTGTGTTAAATCATGGCTCTGTCACCTCTGGAGGAACTGTCAGCCTGCTCGGCTTCTTTACATTCCAGGTTCTTGAGCAGCTGCATGGATTTCCCGGCCATGATGATCTGCTTGAGGACGGGTTTGAGGAAGGACACCATGGTGTGCTGTCTGCTGCTGGAGCTCTGATCTCCTCCCGAGCTGCCGCTGGCCGTGTCGCTCAGCCTCTCCTCGCTGTCCACGGCCTCGGACACGCTGTACAGGGTGTAGGTGGCGTACCAGAAGTCCCTGTGGTTCACCGGTACGTCCTTGTTCCTGATTTCACACAGCGGGGTTACACGAGGTCACTTCACGTTTGACATGTAGTGCATGCGGCCTGAAGAAATAATCTGACTTACGACAGTATAGTTTAGACTGTGTGAACGTCACATTTAACTTGCATAACAAACGTTAATTTTTGAATAGA
Source organism: Cranoglanis bouderius (assembly GCA_023630585.1). Classification (NCBI taxonomy): domain Eukaryota; kingdom Metazoa; phylum Chordata; class Actinopteri; order Siluriformes; family Cranoglanididae; genus Cranoglanis; species Cranoglanis bouderius. Next base: position 2,168,225 of record CM042537.1, read on the forward strand.
TTTGAATATTAAATGAGGCTGTAAATTCATACATGCCATAGAGTTTAAGTAAACTAAGTAAAATGTTAAGTAAAATGTTTTTATTGCGCATATAGAAAGCCACAAGGAGCGCTGTTGAATGCTGGATGCTGATTGGTCAGACGGCTTGTTCTAATATGTTACTGTTTCCATAGTAACAACTCATTCACAGGAACCTGTGAACGAGATGAACGCTCCATATGAACAGATAAAACAAATATGTCGCTATATATATATATATATATAAGAAAGAAAAATGTGTAAACGTTGATATGATTTCATAAAGTTTTTCATAACGTAAGGAGACGTTTATGTAACGTTTACGGAAGGAGTCTCCAGTGTCAGCGCTTTGTAACCGTCAGCGGTGGAGCTGTAAATGTAATGTGAATGTTTTAACATCAGTAGAAGCATAGATTTATTTTTGTTACAGTGGTGTAAACCAACCCTTATTAAAGTTATTATATTTATTATAAAGTTCTTAACTAGTCAGTCGAATTGAATGGGTTTAATCCAAACCTATGAGTGGAAAGTGAACAGAAATCGCTGTAAGTAGCTAAAATATTATTGTGTAAACAAATTAAATAAATCTGTGCTGAGGGGATCTATGGAAACGTTATAACGGTTAAAGTCTAGTCAAATGCGTATTTCACGATTCTTACTGTACATTAAATGACTAAAACATACATAAACACTTGGACCTTTGAATACATAAATATTGTTGAATTTGTTCTGACAGATGTATCCTGATGCAGACATCTGTATTCATTACCTCTGGATTATAAACTCTTTAGCCGGGTCAAACAAGTGACCGTGAACAATCCACTCGTCCACGATCTCCAGGTACGGCCTGACCGTTTCGACCCAGAGAGAGAAGAGCAGCGCCACCTGCTCGCACAGACAGAAAGACAGAAAATGGGCACTGCATCTTGCATGTTTTATTAGTTACACGAAATCCTCCACAAGCAGACTTACCGCCTGTACTGAAGCTTCCCCGACACTGTCGTACTCGATGATGGCTTTGTACAGGGTGTTGAGGAGGTGCGAGGCCCGTACCACGTTGGGCGTGCCGGAAGGGACCTCGGCCACGCCCGTGCAGAAAACCCTGTGTAGCACGGTGATCTGTGCCAGGTGAGGGCTGAGGCGCTCCAGCACAGCCGACAAAGTCACGGTGTCATCTACACGACGAAAAATGTAAATGTAATGTACTGAGATATCTCTCATCTCCAGGATATGTTATGGATAAAATTATGAATGAACTTAAAGTGAGCTGTAGGTGTAGCAGGTGAGTGCTTGGTCAGCTTATCCTTCAAACCATGGGCACATTTTGCATGAACAAAAACACTGGAATTGTTTTATTAATTCGACTCAAAATAGCAAATTAAATAATAATAATAATAATAATAATAATAATAATAAGTTTAATTTATATTGTGTCTTTCTCACACCCAAGCAAAACACAGAAAAAAACCAAAACAAAAATAATTTGTTCTCTCGTGGAGTCGTTATGTTGTGTGTATGAGATTTTTATTTGTCAGAGTGTGATATAAAATAATAAAATGCAAAATAACAGGATGTGCTGGATCAAGTGCTGTTCTATGCGCTGCTGAATAAAGAGTGTGGAAGCCATTTTGTAAAATTAAACCAGTGCTTAAATGCGATAAATACGGTTTTCAATACAATCCGTTTCAACGCTCGCCATCTTCATTTGTATTATTTTTCGCTTTTATGTTACATTTCTGAGCAAAGGAAGAAAAAAAAAAAAACATCCTACGTAAATACTGACACACCTTTTAAACGTAAACGACTCACCTTTGCTGATGATATCTCTCTCGATAGCAGAGAGCTCCTCCTTAAAGCTGCTGAAGTACTTGTACAGCGCCCACACGAACGCCTGGTAGGTCCTGAACGGAGGCTCTGAGCCCTTCTTGGAGGATGAAGAGGAGGAAGAGTTGAGGCCGGGAGGACACGGCTCCGTGCTGTGGCCAGTCACCTCATCGATGAACCTCTGGAGACGTAACACCGCCTGGCCGTACGCTGCGACATGCTCCAGAACCGAGCGCAAGCAGTTCTGCGATTTACAACCATTAAAGAGAGAGACACATAAAATTCCTTCCTACTTCGCTTTAATAATAATAATAATAATAATAATAATAATAATATCTGCTCGGCGGTCGGTACGGTTATACATGCGCTAGTCATTAACTAAACCTCTATACAGCATGTGTATCTGATAAAAATAGTCATTAAAGGGGTGATACCATGTAGGTGTACCTAATAATCTGCCCACTTTGTACAAAACACATAAGAAGTGATGAGGCTGCTTTCAGTGTTTACGCTCCCAAAAACTCCAGCATTTCTCTACCTTTATGTTTGTAGTTATCACTTAATATTTTATAAACAATTATGTTTTAATTTGTATCAAATATTTAACTTTGTCTAACTGGGCTACAATTCCCTGCCTTTTATGTTATTCTTATTTATATTATGGTTAATTATTTTATATTTAGTCATAAGTTTTTTTTTTTTTTAATTATATATCGCTAGAACGTCTATTACTTTCTACCTTTTTTATTTTTTTATTTTTATACTTTCTGTTTTTTTGTTTTTATTTGTGCTTTTTTTTATTGCGTTTTAACGTACGAGCAACGCTACATAATTTAAGTTCAATTTTTATTATGGTTTATTATATTGATTTGACTTGAGTTCTTGTAAAAAAAAAAAAGAAAATCCAGACTAGTTTACAAAGTTTTTGACACTTTTAACAGACTATAAATGTTCAAAATGTTATTTGATCATTGCTCACGTTGGTTAAGTGCGTGACCACTACGTCGTTCCTCACGCTGACTTTACCGTCGTGGTGCTGAAATATGAAAAGCCTCTTCACCCCTGATAAAAGCCTGAGAACAACAACAACAACAACAAAACAAACAAACAGTGAATCTGATGCGGTTAAATGTTTAATATAAGCTCGAATATATTAAGTAGCTCAGATCAAGCTGTTGTAATCACCCGGCATTACCACAGTGTCTCTCGAATCACTTGGGTTTCAGTGACGAAAGCTTTCTCCTCAGGCAGATAGAGCGGGTCTGTGTTGTAGAGATACTGATCCCTGCACAGAAACGTTACACACGTGACTTATCACTGACTTGTCAATTATTATTATCATCCATAAATCAGACCCTGATGCTCATTAATATTCATTGTACCACAGTGCGGCTGCAAATTCACAGGATTGTATTAATGGGCTCGTTCTACTACGTTATAATACACCGTTTCTATAGTAACCGCTCAGATTGTTTTTGTCTTGTTAAAGCTGCATTAGGTAAGTCTGGTCAAAATTGAGCAAGATTAGGTTTTAAAGGTTAAAATGGGTGGAGCTGAATACGATTATTTATTTACTTATTTTTTAAAACCTCCTTAAGCCCGTTCCCCCATTCCCGCACATGTATACAAAGCTCCGCCCCCCCAGAACCCGTACTTAGCATTAGCACAGACTGCCGTGACACCACTTTCGAGCGCGCTCAGACACTCAACTGCTCGAGTTACAACAAAATCCGGCTCGTAACGATCTATAAGGATGTTTCACGAGTGCAAGCTCCGTCCTCTCACACTGTTTATACTTGCTATAAAACATTTAATGTAACCCTAAATGGATAAAAGTGCAACGTGTCGTTCTTTTAATTAGAGTAATTTGTAATGGCTGGCAAACTGCTGTGGTATAAGAGGAATGAAACACACTATAAGAGGAAGAAATCTCTACAAATCAGTGATGTGCAACCTGTCGCTGTTTCGAACATAAAAACAAACATGTTGTTATTTATTCACTCATTTATTTATTTATTTTTTATTTAACGTGATAACTCGGCTGCATGTCATTAGGTTTAAACGCAGTCAGTCTGATGGATTAAAGCAGGAGTGACGGCCGTACAGGAAGGTCTCTCCTCACCAGACGTTCAGCAGGTTGGAGTGCAGATGGAGGCTGTGTGGAAAGCGTGATGAGTGAGGAACCCAGTACGGCGTCACCACGTGCAGCTCCAGCCAAGCCCTGGCATCCGGTTCCCCCACTGTAACGATAAACGGGTTCGGTGAACGGATCACGTCCGCGGCGTTTCACTGCTTTACCAGCTAAACGCGTCCTCTTTACCTGTCCAGGTGACCTGCACCATCTTATCGTTCTGCTCCTGATCTTCCTGTGGCGTTCTGTCCACCTGTATCCCAGAATCCTCTCTGCTGATGGGCTGCTGACTCTCTTCCTCCTCACTCTCGTCTTCAGACCACTCCTGAACAACAGACACACACACACACACTCACCGGTTATCATCACACGTACAACACGCTGACACTGGAGACTCCTTCCATAAATGTTAAAGGTTAAAAACGTCTCCTTAGAGAAAACTACACGTGTTGTTTAATCCGTTTACGCGGAGCGTCCACCATACGGGCCGCTGCTGCTATGGAAACCATAACGTATTAGAATTAATATGAACCTGTGCTAATGTCAGAGCTGCTGTTTTAGAGAATTAATCAACGCCTCCTGAACTGAGAGGAATCAGCTTCCTCACCGGAGTGTCCGGAAACGGCCCCGTGTCCATATCTTCTCCTTCCATCAGATACTTCGGCCAGTCGAACTCGTCCTCTGTCTCTGCGGAGAGAAATAACGTTAATATCCGGGGCTCGTTGACACCGGGGCACCGGGACGAGACGCTCACCCGCTTCTTTCGGCCGGGGTCGCTCGCTGTAGCTGGTGTTGGACGGAGACTCGGATAAAAGGAGCAACAGGGACAGGATACTGTGATGGACGTCAGTCTAGAGGAAACGGGGAGAAAGGAGACAAGGTCAGACGTTAGCGCGGAAATCCAGGGCGCTGTAGTGAACATCGTTACTCACCATCAAGCCCTCGGTGTGAGGGAGAGGAGAGTGCAGGAACTCGCTGGTTAATCTCATCCAGCTCTCCGCTTTACACACGTCAGAGTGCACCATCAGCTTCTCGTAAATCCTGAAATGAAGAAATAACTCGTCGATATATATATATATATATATGTGTGTGTGTGTGTGTGTGTGTGTGTCGCTGCTCAATGCTGCAATCTGATTGGTCAGAAGGTGTCGATTAGTTGTCTTTAACAGCAGCTCTGACAGTAGTGCAGCTGGTAATATACTAACAATACTAACAAATCACTATCAAAAGTGGAGATACAAATGTATTTATTTTTTCTGAAGGTGTTTACTCGTCTGTCTTTCTTTCTTCCCTCTTAATGTATTTCCGTGTGTTTACTCGTCTTTCTGTCAGGGCACGTTATCCTGCTGAAAGAGGCCACTGCTATTAGGGAATACCGCTGCCATGAAGGGGTGTACTCGGTCTGCAACAACGTTAAGGTAGGCGGTACGTGTCAAAGTAACATCCACATGAATATGCCAGGACCCAAGGTTTCCCAGCAGAACATTCCCCAGAGCATCACACTGCCTCCGCCAGCTTGCCTTCTTCCCATAGTGCATCCTGGTGCCATCTCTTCCCCAGGTAAGCGACACACGCACACGCACCCGGCCGTCCACGTGATGTAAAAGAGAACGTGATTCATCAGACCAGGCCACCTTCTTCCATCGCTCCATGGTCCAGTTCTGATGCTCACCTGCCCGTTGTAGGAGCTTTCGGAGGTGGACAGGGGGTCAGCATGGGCGCTCTGACCGGTCCGCAGCTACACAGCCTCATACGCAGGAAGCTGTGATGTTCTGTGTGTTCAGATCCTTACGCGTGCCCATTTTTTCCTGCTTCCAACACATCGACTTCGGGAACTGACTGTTCACCTTCTGCTTAATATATCCCACCGCTTGACGGATCCCATTGTAACGAGACGATCAATGTTATTCACTTCACCTCTGATCAGTGTGTATACACACACACACACACACACACACACACACACAGGATTCTCACCCTTTTATTGAGCGCTGCACTTTGTGACTGCTCACATCCAGGAATCGATGAAACCTGTGAAATATCAGAAAGAAAAGTTCACTCGAAGGTTTGCTCGTTTCTTCCTTCATGATCGCATTAGGAGTGGAAAAAAACTCAACCCTGTTTCTAAATGCTATTACGCCGCATTGTCATTTTCCCATTTACGTTATTAAAACACACTTCTCGCAGTAATAAACCTATTTCTATCTCCTCCCTGAAACCTCACCTGAAATTGGACCAGGCGAATTTGAGAGCCATCTGGAAGTTCTGGTCCTCTTCATCCTCTATCCCGCTCAGGTGCATGACGAGTTTCCTCACCTCCTGCTCCAGATCCTTCTCAAATCTGGTCCAGTGTGCCATCTTCAGGTCTCTAGCTCTGTGTGTGTGTGTGTGTGTGTGTGTGTGTGTGTGTTAATTGAAAAACAATAACCCTTCACTGCTCACTGGTACACACATCAGTGTGTATGATTTCAACCTGCTAAGCTGCTATCAGTGTAGACACCGTTAACCGTTACTCTTTACATTTTAGCTTTTATTAAGCTAGCACAAGCTCTTAAACTCCTTAACTCAACACTACGTCATCTGAAATGTCAGATAATACCTTTTTTTTATTTCGTCCACTTTGATTATAAATCTAAATTCAGACACAGAGATGTTTAAATCGTTTCCCTGTTCCAGTCTTGGCGCTTCGGTTGTTATGGCGCTGCTTCTGTGGTGATGCGCACAGCTCATTATCGCCCTCTGGTGGAAAGGCGGGTTTACTGACAGCTCGTTATAGCTCATTATCGCCCCCTGTGGTTTGGGAGGGTTTAGTCTTCAACAATACACCAAAAACATGGTATAATATAGCTTTTCTCGCCCCCTTTTTTAAATTTATTTATTTATATTTTTTTTATTACCTGCCAATTCCCACCCACCAGCCAGCTCTTCTTGATCATATGACAGCTACCAATCAGGTAGGGTGAAGGCTAACATGTGTACCCACCTTTTCGAACACACAGTGCAGTGAAACACACTCCGAGGAAAGCGCTTTCCACCCTCTTCTGCATACATACACGAACTCACAGACGCCCATGATTGGCTAGTGTTGCTGTGACTGACAGCAGCCAGAGAGTAAGAGTATTTGGGTCAAGACCGAGTCTTCAGGGGGTCAAGGCCAAACGAAAGCAAGACCTAATCAAGATCAAGGCCGAAAACCATCGAAGCCAAGACTTAACTTGGGCAACTAGTCGGGTTCATTTGTGCACCGCGCCAATGACTGGGCTGTTTTCTAGTGCAGGAATTACTTCCTGTCAACATTTGTTCATGCAAGAAGAAAAGACAACACAGACATTGTTTTTTTTACAAACTCGTCTTGGTTCGAGACCAACACCCAAGTCCAACGCAGGTCCAAGTACGAATGCCAGTGAATCCAACACAAGTCCAAGTCAATACAGAACTAATATAAGATATACTACTAACATTCCGTGAGCATAAATTATATTCCTGCGTGCACAGTTGTACTAAATGGAGTGAATTCAGATATATTAGGACAGTTTTTGAATTTAGGAAATCGCCTGGACTTTCTTGCCGTTAATAAAACCACATACAGCACACACGATACATTTCTGACATCCTCAAGGTGTTGACTATCTACACGTGAATGTTAAAATGTTTACGTCATATTCTATTTTGTCAAGACTGACCAAAAGTCATGTCTAATGATGTTTGTTGATTCGGGACACGTATTTTCATTGCTTTAGACCTTAACTTTCATCCTTAATTAATTACACATGAATTAATTTGTTTCAGGAAAATTAGTAAATAATAAACACGATCTGAACTCTTTTTTTTGTTTTTTTTGTTATTGGTGTTACAGAAGTACATTTCATGTACGCTCTTAAAAATAAAGGTTCCGATTAGAACCAAAAAGGGTTTTTCAGCCTGATGCCATAGGAGAACCCTTTTTTACGTTGCACAAATAACCTTGTACTCTCAGGGTCTTTAGAGAGCCATCTATTTACTGGTGCTTTAAAGAACCCAGAAATGGTTCTTCACAGCAGTGCAACAAGGAACCATGTTATCATACGTTCTCTGAAAAACCTTAGTTAGTGATTTAAGGAACCAAAGTAAGGTTCTTAAGAGTGATGCCTGCCAGGAGAACCTTTTCCAGTCCCATAAAGAACCTTATATATATAGGGTTCACTTTAACCTGTGGTACCTTGAAGAACCAATTCACTGCTCTGAAGAACCTATAATGAAACATAAATAACTTCTTTAATCTCCAAAGAACCATACAGAACCATACAGCTCAACTCAAGAACCCTATACAATGAAAAAATGGTTCTTGACAATGAGGAAGGTTCTTTGCAGAACCTATGGTGCTGTAAAGAACCACTGAAGAACCTTCATCATGCATCATAAATATGTGGAACATATTAGTCATATATTAGATATAATCCTTATAAAATGAATACATTAAAAAAATAAAAATAAAGAAAAAACTAGCCAGACCATATGTCTTTTTTTTTTTTTTTTGCCTCAAGATTTTTGGGATCAGTTTTTTTTTTAATGCTGACCACGCCCACTTATATGATGCCACATGAATTAAGTCATGTTATTTCTATCAAGCAGTTCCAATACAAGTTTGGCCTAGAAAATAAATGCTGCTAAGACTTAAATGTCTTATATGTTTGTTTGTTTGTTTGTTTGTTTGTTTGTTTGTTTTTTAACTTGAAAATGCCATACAGGTTTAAATAAATACAGTTTATTTCTTATGGATATTATGTTGCACTCATTTAGGGATAAAAAATAAATAAATAAATAATAATAATAATAATAATAATAACAATAGTAATAATAAAAACAAACACCATGACTGTTACACCAGTGTTTTTCCACCTGAAGAGGGCGTGGTTGAGGGATGAAGTTGTTGGCGCGACGTTTTATTGTTTACGGGCGTGGTTTGCACACATTTCCACGCCCCCCAAATCGCTTCTGCCGGGGCAGATGGTGTTGGTGTAGAGGCGCTGAAGAGCCAGAGGAGAGGAGACACCGAGTCAGCCGTGGTGCGCCGAGGAAATGAAGCGGCGGCTGCAGAAGAAGTATATCCTCATCATCCTCGGCTATTCCGTGGTTCTGCTCCTCATCCCGTACATGTTGGACTACAACGGCAAGTCGGCTCAGGTGCGCCATGGAGCTCGGGAGCAGCAGCGGCAGCGGCAGCGGTGTCCGGATCTGGAGAACACCATGGCGCTGTGGAACGCGACCGAGCCCGCGGAGGAGAGCGCAGGAAACAGGACCCGCACCAAAACGCACATCTATCTCCACGCCACATGGAGAACGGGCTCGTCCTTCCTAGGGGAGCTGTTTAACCAGCACCCGGACGTGTTCTACCTGTACGAGCCGATGTGGAACATGTGGCAGGCGCTGTATCCGGGGGACGCGGGGAGTCTGCAGGGCGCAGTGCGGGACATGATGAACTCTCTGTTCCGCTGCGACTTCTCCGTGCTCAGGCTGTACGCGGGCTCGGCCAACATCAGCACCTCGTTCATCTTCGGCTGGAAGACGAACAAGGTGATCTGCTCGCAGCCTCTGTGCGCGGCGTACAAAAAGCACCAAGTGGGACTCGTCCAAGGCGACGTGTGCGCCAAGTGCGCGCCCAGAGACATCCGAGAGCTGGAGAGGGAGTGCAAAAAATATCCCGTGGTGGTCATTAAGGACGTCAGAGTGTTAGATCTGGGAGTGCTGGTGCCTCTGGTGCGAGATCCTACACTCAATTTACAGATCATCCAGCTGTTCAGGGATCCCCGAGCCGTGCACAACTCCAGGCTCAAGTCCAAGCTGGCGCTGGTGCGCGAAAGCATCCAAGTTCTCCGGAGCAAGAAGCAGAGTGACAAGTACAAGCGTCTGCTCTCACCTGGGAACCGGGTGAACCGTGCCGAGAGCTACGTCTCCGGTGCCATGGAGCTCATCTGCGACAACTGGCTCAGTGACATGCTCCTGGTGAACGGTGCACCTCCGTGGCTCAAGCGTAACTACCTGCAGATCCGCTACGAGGACCTGGTGCTGCATCCCATCGGCGAGCTGCACCGACTCTACCGCTTCGCCAACCTGGGTGCGTCTCCAGAGCTGGAGAAGTTCGTGATGAACATGACGCGGGGACAGGGATACTCCTCAGACCGGCCGTTCCTCATCTCCGCCAGGGACGCCAAGGAAGCCATATTCGCCTGGAGAGAGAGGCTGAGCGTGGAGCAGGTGGGCCAGGTGGAGGCTTACTGCAGCGAGGTGATGCGCCACCTGGGATACGAAAAGAGGAACCTGGAGCAGAACTACAGTAAGAGAGCTTCATTATAATTAAAATGTCAGCACGTCAGGTCCAGGGTGAACTATCCTCCTGTAAGAGATACACTGGGATGCAAAACCAGCTTAACGTGTAAGGAATAACACACTCCGTGTCGTGCTGTTATAGTAAAATAATCAATGGTGCGATCAAGCAGAGTTACAGTTTTCACTCTGAAGTTGTTATTTTCCTCCAAGTCTTTTTCTCCTCCTCAGGTCATACTTTTTATCCATTTATAGCTACACAACATCCAGAAACTAGTTAATTCCTGTTCTTCCTGGAGCTATAGATGCTATAAACAGGCGTTCCCTCACTAGGACCTCTTTATTTCTCTCTCTTGAAGTTAATCAAAGAAAAACGCGTCTCGTCACGTTCACGCAAAGAAGCGTGAACTCCTCTGTCGGAAGACTGAAAGCTACGGCGTTACCCCTGACAACCGGAGACTCCCTCTGTAACTGTTGAATAAACGTCTCCTTACTTTAAGAAAACTTCACCGTATCGACGATTACGCACGTTCGGGAGCGTCCGCCGTACACGTCCCCGTGAGCGAGCCGTTACTACGGAAACGATCACGTATCAGAACGAGCGCGTTAGGATATAAACCTGCGCTACTGTCAGAGCTGCTGTTATAGAAAATTAATCGACACCTTCTGACCAATCGGATTCGAGACCGTTACATCTGAGACACTACGTTAAATTGTTTCATAGATCTTCCACTAGGGCTGGGTGATATATATATATATATATATATATATATCGATATAATATGGATATCGTGATAAATGATTATGCGATACAGTTTTCTGAGATATCGTCGGTACGGTGATGTGTTGTTTACGTTTTTGATAATTACAAATGAAATCGAACTGAACGGATGCTGTCGATTTGACGTGATTAAAAAAACCCCCAAAAACAACTCAATCTAAAGTATCGTCAAAGTATCGTTTAACCTTTTTTTTTTGTTTTGTTTTGGTTTATTTTACTATATCGTGATACGTGTCATAGAAACGTCCTCAAGTATCGTGATATGATATCTTTGTCATATCGCCCAGCCCTATGTTCCACAACACGACCCGTCATCCTTTACTCCGTACAGACTGTAATCACTGGCAGATCTCTGTCGTGTGCGAGGAGTAAAACTTACTTTCCAGTAACAGCATGACGTGGAGCGGTTTGTTCCTTAGTATGCGGACGTCAGCCTGAGAAGAGCAGGCCCCGGGGGTGGGGGGGGGGGGGTGTGACAGCGAGAGGAAAAACCCTCTTAGAGAGAACAAAGGGGGCGAAAAAAAAGTAAAAGTTGCAAAATAAAAGAGCGCGTATCCTGTGTCTGTAAGGCGTTTAAAGATGACAGATTCACCCACCGCACCGAGGATAGACATCTTTTATAACTTCAGTTCCGCAGATAGGTTACAAACAGCTGATTTTCTACTAGACTCTGCGTGCGGTGGAGGAAATGGGCGGGAAGAAAAGTACAGAGCAAACATATCTCAGGATCTTGAAGAGAACAGTTAACTTAACCGGTTGTTCGGTCCTGTATTGGTTTATTGTCGTTTTCCTGACTTTAAAAGAAAAAAAGGAAAACACGACTAAATGTGACATAGCAGCAGGCAGATCTGTTTGCAGTCGTGCAACTCGCTCGCCCGCGGCTGCTTTTGTCACCAAAACCACATGCGACCAAAATGTTCTGCGGCTTTGCACAGTACGTACTTATATATATACCGTACATCCTTTTCTGTTCCACTCCACTCGGCTCCACAGAACATGAGATGGAACGTCTTTCTCGAATGTCAAAAGTTCATTTTAACAGGATGATCTTGGTAAATACTTCACAATATGAGTCTGAGCCGAGATACTAAATGCACCGAAGTCATGTTTTATAGGGACGTAGTCCAACTCCAACGTGAACGTACTGTAGATAAAGGCAATAAAACTACACCGCTCCAGAGCACAGGCTGAGGAAACGGGCCCAGCTGTGTTCATATACATCTGTATACAGTTGCACTTAGAAACTGATGAGCCGTTTCCCAGCTGCCGAAATTTGACAGGTTGACGTGACGGCTGTCGAAGCTGTGTCGCTATAGTAACAGCTCATTCCCAGGGACGTATTATTAATAATATGGTGAATATATTAATCCGAGTCGGTTCTCTGACATAAACAAACCTGAAGTCACAACAACATGGCGGTGCACACCGTCCACAGTAAACAGGTGTCCCTTTCCATTACTTTCTACTTGATAAAACTTGATTTTACTGGGTATGTAGCGTTTGTAGGCCTGTCGCGATACTTTATCGTTAGCGACTTATCGTGCGATATACGGACGTGGCCTCGATCGTCTTTGCTGAGCTCGATATTCACCATCTGTGTTGTCTACATAGGAATGAATGTCACCGAATTTAAGCTACAAACGCACAGAACCGCGTGCATTCGAATTTAAGATGTGTCCCGAGCACTAGCACCGATTTTAATTAAAGCATACCGTTGAAAAAAAAACGACAAGCGAGGCGTTAACAATGCGCCAACAATGTTTTTTGGAGTGGAAAAATCTAGAAAGAATAGCTCTAGTGTTTTATACAATCCAGTCGTGGTCAATAATGTCGTGGGATTGGCTTTGAGCATCCTATACACATATGAGATTAATCAGACACATAAGCAACATAAACACAACATTATAACTCGCTTCTGCACAAAATGCACAGTATTTTACAGTATTACAGTCGTGTCTCATTGTAATGTTATTATTTCAGGAGATCATATATAATTATATAAAAGTTATTATATAAAAAGTGTTATATAAAGTTAATATTGAAAATGTGCGAATGTTTGGTTTAATTTTTGCATTTTCCCGTCAACTAAAATGCTGTCGACTAATATTCAGTGCCATTTTATTCAGAGTAAGATGGACTAAAATGAATAAACATGATACGAGGAATTACTGACTAAACTGAAAGGATATTTTAATCAGAAAACTGCTTTTTGACATTCCAGTTCCTGAATTATCTATTAAAAGTTTGTTGCTCTTTGAAAGGGCGTACTTGCATTATTATGCTGTTATTATTATCATATTATTATTATATCAGTGGCATAAAATGGTCTTAAAATGACAATAATTTATGGTTTATCACAATTATTTCTGGGACAACATATCATCCGACAAAAAGTAGTTATCGTGACGGGCCTAAGCGTCGATCTTCTTAGTATGTTCATCCAATTCAGAGACACAAATATGAGCTTGCTCTGGGCGGCCATGTTTTTCCGAACCGAAGCGCTGGAGCTCGATTAGATCTGAAAATCGACCTGGAGCTTTCTGACTTTCGATCACAATGAATCGCAGCATTAATTTACCTCGGCTTATGAAGCTAGGAAAATGTTGATCTGGCATTTTATCATGACTTATTTACGAAAAAGTGGCTTACCCGAGCGCCATTTGTGCTGAGATGAAAAACCCGCTCTTGTGACGCACAAACAAACCGTAACCATAACAACACTCTTGCTGTACCAGTCCTAGCTAGTCTCGGCTAACTAACTAACCAACCAACCAAACTAGTTCACTCTGTACACGGTGGCTCAGAATTCCAGCATCATGGGGTTAATGTATATTGTTCTGATTTTACACACCATGTTCTCCTCCTCACTCCTCACTGTGTATTGAGAAAAATGGTGGATGCACTGATCGAATTCTGTAAATAAATGTATGGATTTATTTATGGAACACCCTGTAGATTAGTGTTATTATTCTCAGTAATACAGGTGAAACAGTGATTAGTGGAACTCTGGTGATTGTTTGTTTTCGCCGTAGCTTTGACTGGAAAAAAAAAAAAAATGCAGACTAGAGCTGAGGGCTGAGTCGAGACAGACAGACAGACAGACAGATAGATAGATAGACAGATAGATATATTATATAGGTTATAAACCTATATAACAGCCATATAAATATAAATCTATGCAAGTATTAGTCAAAATATATATATATATATATATATGACAATATAATATCGATATCGTGATAAATGATGTCACAGTACACTCTTCTGAGATATCTTGAGAATCGTGACATCTATGCTGATAGCAGCTGATTTGATAAAGTTTCCTACTGCTTGACTCCTTAAACCTGTAACATGTTAAGAATTTTTTACTGTTGTTTTTTTCTAAACGATTCCTCCTTTTCCGTGTTAATTCATTTTTGTATGAATTCGTGTAATAAAACTGCTGTTTTGGTGACAGTTTGTTAGGAAATCTATGTATTGTGACACATGTAGTATTGAAATATCATGATATGATGTTTTTGTCATATCGCCCCAACCCTAAACCAGCCACAGGTAAAAGTATAGAGTCACATCACGTACCGGTGAATGTCCTCATATTCACTCACTAATAAGACTCACTCGTTTTCTTTTAAGCACTTTGTCCTCCATGTTTGTTTTTCTGGTATTTTCTCCAGCTTTCCCTCCGATTGGTCTGGAAGTAAAAAAGTGCTTGACGTCATTCTGTGCTTTTCTGAACTTCCTGTAACTCTCCATTGTGACAAAAAACAGGCACGTCCTGTAGGATAGCATGTAAAACACCAAGCCTGTATTTATGAAGTTAAAAAAAGAAAAAAAAGGAGTATAAAAGTCTCTTTGAAATGGTTTAATTAACATCAGCGTCAGCAGCGCAGACGGACACCATCGTAATCCGGTTAAATACATTACATTTTCCCAACCACTAAAAAAGGAAACTTGTTGTGCGACTTTCCCTCTTTAAGTATCGTGGCACTCCTGTGGTTTGTTTGAAAGCAGCCTGGCAGGACTTCACTCTGGGACATGAATGTGTTTTATTCCTGTGAAAACAAATGATCTGGTTTTTAAACTCCTCCCATAATGTCCTTGAAGTTAATAAGATTTTTTTAAAAAAACAACGCAGCTCGTCATGTCACCGAGAAATCGCAAAGAAGCGTAAACTCCTCCGTCCCGAAGACGTCCGATAACGTAACGTCACAGTGTCACGAAGCTCTGACACTGGAGACTCCTTCCATAAAAGTTAAATAAACATCTCTTTACAGGAAGAAAGGGAAGAAAAACGAAAAAACGCTGTTGTGATTGTTATGTGCGCTCTTAAAAATAAAGGTTCTTGTCAAGAACCATTTTTTCATTGTATAGGGTTCTTGAGTTGAGCTCTATGGTTCTTTGGAGATGAAAGAAGTTCTTTATGGGTCATTATAGGTTCTTCAGAGTATTGGATCTTCAAGGTATCATCCCTTAACAGGTTAAAGTGAACCCTATATATAAGGTTTTTTTGTGGGACTGGGAAAGGTTCTCCTGGCAGGCATCACTCTTAAGAATTCTTACTTTGGTTTCTCAAATCAATAACTAAGGTTGTTTTTTTTTTGTTTTTTTTTAAGAGAACTTACGATAACATGGTTCCTTGTGGCACTGCCGTGAAGAACCATTTCTGGGTTCCTTAAAGAACTTGAGAGTAAAAGGTTCTTTGTGCGACTTAAAAGGGTTCTCCTATGGCATCAGGCTGAAAAACCCTTTTTTGGTTCTAATTGGAAGCTTTATTTTAGGCACAGATGCCTTCAAAAACAATGAAATTAAACGTTTCTACATTTTAAAAAATACTATAAACAGCAGTAAACAGTAATAAATGAAACAAATATAAATAAAAAATAATAGTCTCCGGTACAATGTGTGCAGTTTTATAAGGAAATGAGCTGGTAAGTTTTATTGAGCATCTTGCAGAACCAGACACAGTTCTTCTGGACACTTTGACTTTCGCACTCGCTTCTAATTTTTGCAGCAAAAATAATTCCAGCAGCCTTCACTGTGTTTACTGTCTGAAAAGTGTCTCTTACACACAGTAATACGCTGCTTTCTGCTTTAACGTCATACAAACATTTCTCTGTAACATTTAATTTTGTGCCAGAAAACTAATGTTCGGGAATCTAAAATGTTTTCTGTACTGACTCGATCATGTAGACGTCATAAAATAAAACATCTATAACAAAGTTTGTACTAAAAAAATTTTAAAAATAGGGTGGCTAAAACTTTTGCACAGTACTGTATATATTTGGTAGTGAGTTTAGAGCGTCATAGAGCCAGTTCTAGCCAGAAAAAGCTGCACCGTGGTGTCCAAAAAGTCCGAGAGCCCTGGTGAAAATGCTTCTATTTTACATTCTTTCTAATTCAATACAAAAATATTCATTACAGATTATGTTACCGGCCGTGACGTGAGTGAAAAAAACAGCACAAATTTGTTTAAATTGAAATAGCAACCTAGAAATAGTGTAGAATATACTGTAGTTCCTCCTGTTTATTTTACTTTCTGTTTATTTTTTAATATGGTCTCATATTTTCGGAGCTGACTGGTACAGTTTTCTCTGTTAGACAGCGGCATGCGCCTCATTACAGTGCACAATAGTAGTAATTAAAAAAGAAAATATATATCTATTTAAATATCCATTAAAAAAAAAAACTTTTCATGCTGTGTGTACTAATCCCCAAGAGGGTTTTAGCTCGATGGTATTAGCATGAGGAGATGCAGATTAGTGCAGGAATGATACTGGATCTAAAATGCAGCTTTTAAATAAATAGATTTTAAAACAAACCCCGATACATAAGAGTATAAAGCCGGTTTGATCCTCGCAAGGAGGTTTTCGCTGAAGGGTTTCATCGAACGGCCACTTTGGCTGGTTTTCGAGGGGGGGTAAAAAAAAAAAAAAAAAGGCAGTGAGTCATTTGGGAGTCGACTCTTATTGATGGCTCGCTGTAAAGAGCCGAGATTCCCATCACTAGTGTTTATGTAGTGAAGACGAGCAAAAATGACGTAAAACGAAATGGATAAATGCTGTTTTCTTTTGCAAAATGGACTGAAATCACGAGTGTTTAAAAAAAAAGGGGGGGAAAAAAAGGATTCACCCAAATGATTCCTTTCCTGAGGGATTCACCCAAATGATTCCTTTCCTGAGGGATTCACCCAAATGATTCCTTTCCTGAGGGATTCACCCAAATGATTCCTTTCCTGAGGGATTCACCCAAATGATTCCTTTCCTGAGGGCTTAATTCAAACACACCTGAACACCACGGCTGTACAGGTGTATCTGGAACTACTTCAACATCATAAATGTAAAGCAGCCGTACGTATGAAAGCTATAAAGGTGCTCGGGACATACAGTCGGGCCTACATGATTAAATGCGTGTTACTTTCCAAAGGTAATGATGGAGGAATACTAAATTCAACGTAAATAAAAAAAATAAAAAGAGTACCATGTTCATAGAACATTTACAGTGCATTTAGTCTCCTGTGTTATTGGACCGGTTGTTGGTTGTAGACGGATTTCGAAAGGAAATTACACAGCTCAAACTCACCTCACATAACAGCCAGAGAAAATATGCATAACCCTGTTATTACAGTGTCATGACACGGCTATAGTCGTTCATAAGCCTATCAGAAACAAATATGAAACATACATTACTTAAGGGTAAGAGAAAATGCACATAACTCTGTTGTTAAAGTGTCATCATGTTCTAAAGTAAAATCGGTCTCATAGCACAACCTTATGTCACCTTATGTCATCAGACATAGGTGTTAAGTCAGTGTGATGTAAAAATTTATGAAAGCCGTTTGATACTTATCAGTTGAATATTTAGGTTTGACACTAGGTCCTACGTAGTTGTCATAAAGCGTCACAATGCATCCGTATGCAGGTTAACGTAAAATGGGATAGAAACACAAACTGATGAAATTGGACACCTGTTAGAAATGTTTATGTAGGTCATTTGTCATATAGAGCTTATGCAGGTGTCATGTAGCCTTATGAACACTGCTCATAATTAAAGAGTTATTGGATGTTTATTAAATGAATCATTCAGAGCTTTAAAGTAATGGCAGCTTATAATGTTTCAGAGCTCGAACTCACTTTACTTAAGGCACAGAGATGATACACTCTACGTAGCCGCGTTATTACAGTGACGTGACGATCTAACGTGAATCTACCCGTAAAGTGTAACAACACAACACCGTGTCACCTGACGCAGGTGTTAAGTCAACTTTACACACACCTGTGAAACATACACCTGTTGGAAAAAGCCTTTATTAACGTTTATGTGGGTTTTTGAGTTGTCAAGTAGGCCCTATGTAGGTGTAATGTAGCCTTATGAACACCGCTTTTAAATAAAGTTTGCTGATTAACAGACGTGAACAACAAAATATGCAGGTCACGTTAGTTATAACGTTGATTATAAAGGGGAAAAAATGTCAAATTTCTGCAAAACTTTGACCACATGGCAAAGGGGAAAGTGTGTGTGTGTGTGTGTGTGTGTGTGTGTGTGTGTGTGTATTTTCTTTTTAGATTTTTACATATTTACATTTATTAATTTGGTAGACGCTTTTATCCAAATGAGGAAATACAAGTAAATATTACATAAGCAGTGTAGTAATATAGTAATGATCTAGAAAATAAAATGTATTCTGAATAACGCTTTTAACAAATACATCACGGACTGAATGCATATCCTTCATAATGCATTATACTTCATTATACCTTATACATTACACATTATATTTCATTATACTCCTGAAATGATACTTTATACTCCTTTATACATCATTATATCAGTATATACGCTATACTTTATTATACTTTGTACTACATTATATACTCCATTATACTTTACACTCTATATGCGTTATACTTCGTTACTAATAATCTTTTGCTTGCTCTGGACTCAGGCTCATGCGTTGCGTTTGACACTAATGACCTCAACATCCTTCTCAAACGCCTTGAGTGTACGGTCGGCACCCCAGATAGCACCTTTTCTGTGAATTTATCTACTTTTTCCTCTTCGACAGCTGCCTTATCTTGTGGTGTCCCACAAGGATCCATTTTAGGTCCGTTGTCGTTTTCCCTTTATATGCTTCCCGTTGGTTATATCCTTCAGAAATAAAATATTTCTTATAACCGCTATGCTGATGACTTGTTTCATGACGGAGCCTTTGCAAAGCTAAAACATTTCCTTTGTGGTAAAGATTTGGGAATTGTAATCCATGCCCTTATTACATCACGGCTAGACTATCGCGATTCGCCGTACGTTGGACTTTTTCGATCTGCTTTGTCTCGATTACAAATTGTTCAAACTGCGGCAGCCAGGCTTTTTAACAGGGTCTAGAAAGAGGGATCACGTTTTGTCCCCATATTGGCATCTCTTCTCTGGCTTCCTGTTAAGTTTAGGGTCGATTTTGTGTATAAAGTATTGTCTGGTCTCGCACCAAAACACACCGGTGACCTTCTTCACCCTTAATCTCCATCCAGAGCGCTCAGATCTTCCAATCAATTACTCTTATCTGTCCCCCCTCGATGTAAATCCAAGGGCGATCGGGATTTTTCTGTATCCGGACCCATACGTTGGAATAGTCTCCCCCTTCATGTGAGGTCTCATCGTCGTCATTAGCTATTTTCAAATCTTCTCTTAAATCATATTTTTATTGTTTTATCCTTTGTAAATGCCTAGATGTTATTGTTTTTGTTTTTTTTTTAAAATTGTTTTACCTTTTTCTATCGTACAGCACATTGGATCATCTTATGTTGTGTTTAAATGTGCTTTATAAATAAATGTTGATTGATCTTGATGCTTTATATCAAGAGTATATTCTACACATTATGCTTTATACGTAATACTTACGTACATAATTTATACTTTGTACAACACCGTACGATGTACTTCATTATAATTTACACTTGACTATACTACACAAGTTCTGCTTTATACTTTATTATAGTTTGAACTGCATTATACTTTACACTTTATATGGGTTATAGGCTTCATAAAGAGAGAAGAGCATATTCTATACGTTAGGTTTTATACATTATACTTCATTACACCGCCACTGTTACTTTGCCCGCTCGCCCGCTCTGATGGTACATGGCAGTGCAGCAGGACCGTCTTGGTGAGTCATTATATGAGCTCATAGGTAATAAATCATTGTGTGTGTGTGTGTGTGTGTGTGTGTGTGTGTTTCAGAAGCCTAAAGAGAAGAATGAGGACTGCGAGAGACGAGGACAGGCTTCCGTGAAGCTACAGCGAGAGGCAGGAACACCGTCCGTCACTGCTCGGTGGAGGATCGACACTAGGAACAGTTCCAATCTGACATCAGACGCTCCACAGCGGCCCGAGACCGAGGAGACGGACGCCGAATAAAAACACAGAGGCTTCCGAGGACACCGAGGATAACCTGGAGGAGATTAAACACTAACTAGCGAGGCTGAGACGCCTGGGAGATGACCGAGCTGGCCGTGTATGGATTGTCGGCCATGTTTGATCAGCGATAATCCACAGATTCCCATAAGCAGCTACAGGACATAGAGCTCAGAGCTCTGGACTTCATTCTGTGTGTGTGTGTGTGTGTGTGTGTGTTTAACCTGTGATATGATGACTGAAGTGCTGTTTCGCTGTCACTTTATCTTTCACATCCATGATGAATCGAAAGTTTGGTAAACACCATATTCTTCCCGAAAGTTCCTGAATAGGGACGTTTATAAACACTTAATAATGCAGTGTAGGCATTTCATTAAAGTCTGAAACGGTGGTGTATCGTGAGAGCGACAGGTGGCTCCTCTTAGCACAGGTTACATGTTGGTCAAACATCTGAACGTTTGGTAACACTATACTTAAGAGCGGCGTTCATAAGGTTTCATATGTCAGATGGCTCTTCCTGCATAGACATTCATGTGGCTTACTGCAATTAGCATCAGCTGTATCATCATGACATGGCCATATGTATTCATAAAACTGTTATAAGCAGAAACGTGAAACTTGCATTACTTTAGAGCGACAGGAAATATACAGTACATGGCTCTGTCGTTACATGGTCATAGGTGTTCATAAAGCTGTTATAAGCAGAAATATGAAACCTTACTTAAGAGCTAGAGAAAATATACCTGGCTCTGGTCATAGGTGTTTATAAGATCTTATATCTATATATATATATATAGCTTGTTTATGGTGTCATGACATGCCCATAGGTGTTCATAAAACACTTACAAGCAAAAATACACACCAGCCCTGTCATGAAGTGTCCAAAAGCGTCCATAAAGATGTTATAAGCAGAAAGATGAAACTCGATGTACTTAAAGTACACAGTATATACACAGCTCGACCATGACATGATCACAGGTATTCATAAACATGTTATAAAGCGAGATGAATTGTAAAGGCTCGAGGAAATACACAGCTGTGTTATTACAGCGTAACGACTCGCTCATAGGCGTTCGTAACATGAACCGCACTTTGTTTAAGGGTCAGAGGAAACAGACGTAACTCTGTTATTACATTCCACAGAGCCGTGACACAACCTTATGTCAGCCTGACACGGGGGTGGGGGGGTTGTGGGGGGGTTCGAGTCAACCGGATAGAAATATCGGCGGAAGGAATTTTGACGACGCCTTCGTACGTGGGTCCGTCAGGTGTCACGTAGCCTTATGAACACTGCTTTGAAGTGAGACGTTATCGAATTAATGCGATGACAGTATTATACTGTAAAAAAAACATCATCTCTTAATGAACTAACACGAACTACGTCGAGTCGATGAACTCACCCTGTGAACAAAAACATATTTATGAATACATTTTGTAAATAAAGAGGTTTTCTTTTTTTGTAGTAAACATTGTCTCTGTTTTTATTCAGTAACAAAGCAATTCCCTCGTATTGGATATATGTTGCTACTGTAAACCAGTCGAGTTTAGTCGAATACACTGATATATGGTTTGAAATGTACATTTGTCTTGAACGCGCATACACACACTTGTTTTTTTTTTTTTTTGTGTGTGTGTGTGTCAGACGGTGCATTTTCACACGTAATAAGAAGTAATAAGCGTCGACGCTGTCGTCTTGGTATATAGATACATCACACACATTCAACAACACGGCAGCCCTCGTTACTGAGTATATCTGGACGGAGACGGACACATGCAGGACGGCGGGGTACGAGCCGACGGCTACGGGAGAGCGTGAGGGTAAAACCTAGACGTACAGTATGTACAAATCCGCCGGATTTACTCCGGCCGCCTCAACAGCTGCAGGAAGTCTCTTAAGTCTCTTTAAGTCACAGCTGGATCCAGATCCACCCCAAAGTGCAACCAGGCGTCACCAGATTTCCGCTCAAGACGTTCGCTTCATCGGTCGGTTCCTGGATGAGAATGTTTTCACAGTTTTCTCTCAGGTCTGTGATCGTCCAGCGAAATTATATATATATATATATATATATATATATATATATATATATATATATATATATATATATATATATATATATAAAAACAACAACAACAACAACATGTTTTACAGAAGCCAAGTGTGGAAGTTACTCTAAAAACACATCATGAATAAAAGGAAAACTCAATACAGTTTCGCTTCACAGCCTGGAACACAGCATCAGCTTCATCCTCGGAGAACCAGGATCTACGAGAGGAGATGAAGGATGTGTGTAATCCCGGGAATACTGGGCATGAGGCGGGAATGCACGCCGGTCCATCACAGGACTCCACACACACACACATTCATACACACCTATTTTTGATAATAAAATGTACAATAACATCCGTACTATTAATTCAGTTTGTATCCCTTTTAGGTTACAAAGGGTACAAAAACTTTTGGACTCGACCTTTGGATTGAAATGCAGGTTGTTATCCGTGATTGTGAAAAGCTGCAGATTGTTTCGCTGACTGTGGATCGTTTTTCCTTTGATCTTCACCACGTTAAGTCATCTCTATATTCAAGTTCTTCAGACGTTTATTTTTATTTACTTATTTATTCGTTCACTTTTTTATTTCAGTCGCTTTCGTCATTTCGTTTGTTAAATTAGCTAGCCGAGTCTCGCTTTTGCTGATAATGCGACTTAGCATCCAGATCCAAAACGGTTATTAAACATAAATAGAACGAAAAATAACATGTCTGTCTTTACAGTTCACCAACAAAGCGAAAGAATTTAAATTAACATTAAGTTTGGCGAATTACGATTTGTAATTACGCTAGATAAATTCGCTAGCTAGTTACGTTTTTTTTGTGTGTGTGTGTGTGTGTGTGTGTGTAAATTAGCTCATTATATTAGCTAGCTGCGTAGGTTTTGTAGTTCAGTTTGTTAAATGAATCTAAATTAATCTGGTTACGTGTTTGTAAATTAGCTCGTTAAATCAGCTAGCGAGTCGAGTTTTGCAATTTAGTTTCGTTTCAATTGGCTAGCTGGTTACGTTTTGTAAATGAGTTCAATTCCTGTTTATAATATCTATATCCAATTATAATTTCGATTTCTACGTATACATATCGCTTACTGATTTATTCTTAGTCTTAACTTCATCCTTCGACGTAAAGCACTTCGGGATTTTGCGTCAGAATAAAGTGTTCCATAAAGAAGAAGAAGAAGAAGAAGATGATGGTCATTATAATTAACTGTATATTTTTTTCCCCCCGCAATTGTATCTATACAGATTTTTTAAATATATATTACCTTTACATTTTATTAATCATCATTTTTGAAATGTACTTATTTCCGTACACGTTCAACGTCGATAAACGTCTACGATTACGCTCCTGTTAAGGTTCTCAGCCGAAATCGTAGCCGTGGCAGGTCTGAGATCGCTGCTCGGGGCTTTTATTAGGAGGTAGATGAAGTGGAGTCGCTGACTAACAACTTTAGGAATTTCTGACGAGGATTCGGACAGGGGCCTCTTGTACAATCCGCCCTGCAGTCAGAGAATCTGGATATAAAGGACCGCATTGAGAGATTCAGTTATTCGGATCACGGCTCAGATTTCTGACGCAGATGTTTTAGTGGAGCTTTGTTGTATTTTGTTTTTTTAAAGCAGCTGTGATAACTCTATGTGGCCTGGCTGGAGAACAACGCTCAGGAGATACACGGGAACGCGTCGTGAAAGCGTGAGTCATCATCGCGCTGGGGTAGAGAGGGGCGGAGTCACAGCTGCGCACGCGTGTTTATGTTAATGATGCGGGAGCGACATGTCAACACTGAAGCACTGGGGTGGAGGTGTGGAGCTGGAGATGAGCAGATACTGAAGCAGATGTGCTGGACGGAGGGGTGATAAAGTTACATATAAATCTCATCAAAGTGTTCCTTACAAAAATGGGGTTTTTTTTTTTTTTTTAGGTTTTCTGACTATCATAACAGGATGTTATTCAGGATCCAGGAGTGGAAAATACTCAGTAATTGTACTTCGGTACTATACTTAAGTATTATTAACACTCAATACTTGTATGTACGATTACGAGAAGAAAAAAAACAACACTTTTTGACCTTCAAAAGATCCTCGTTACAAATCTCAATCTTTTTAAAATTTTTTAAAAATCTTACTAAGTTACCGATTACAGGATGAGACGTCTCAGTGGCCTCGCAAGTATATTAACTTTAAGTTTGGTAAATTAGCTAGATCAGTTTTGTAATTTAGTTCATTAAATTAGCTAGCTAGGTATGTCATTTATTTATTTATTTATTTGATTTGCTGCTAATGTGACTTGGTATTTATTCCAAAAGGATTATTAAACATGAAAAATCATCTTTTACAATTCACCATCAAAGCTAGACAGAATATAAATGTCGAGTTACATTAACCGTAAGCTTGGTAAATTAGCTAGTTACGTTTTGGAATGTAGCGGGTCAAATTAGCTAGAAAAATTAACTCATTAAGTTAGCTAGCTAGGTCAAGTTTTTATTAATTTAGCCAGGTAAATTAACTAGCTAGTTAGGTTTTGTAAATCAGCTTGGTAACTCGGCTAGCTAAAGTTATTCTTTTAGTTTGTTAAACTGGCTAGATCAGCTAGCTAGTTAAGTTTTGTTTTTGTTGCAAATGTGTCTTAGCATCCATTTCAAGTGGGTTATTAAACATGAATGAAATGAAAAATGAAACATTGGTCTTTAAAATTTACCACCAAACTAAAGTAGTTAACATTTAAAGCATTTTGGCAGACGCCTTTATCCAGAGCGACTTACATTTGATCTCATTTATACATCAGTTGAGGGTTAAGGGCCTTGCCCACTGTTGCAGCTTGGTAGTGCTGGGGTTTGAACTCACGACCTTCCGATCAGTAGCCCAACGTCTTAACCACTGAGCTACCGCTGCTAACTTTGAGTTTGCTAATTTTCTTAGATTAACTAGCTAGCTGAGTTTTGTAACAACAGAAATGAAATCCTTTTTGTATTTTTTTTTTTATGAAAATGTTTGTATTTTGCATCGTTTATTGCAAACGGGCGTCACAGAAGTGCATCTGGTTTCAGTCCGCAGTAGAAGAGGCGATTGTGAACGATGGATCATTGGTACATTTACTTTTACAGTTACAATTTAAAATGTTCTGTTTCATTTGACTCACCCTCAGAATTTAGCTAGTTAAATTAGCTATAGCCAGTTAAGTTTCGTTTTCGTTGCTAGTGCGACTTGGCATTCGTTCCAAAACGGCTAGAACGCTTTCGCTAAACAGCAAGGCAAACCCTAGGTGTGTGTGAGAGAGTTAGCGGTGTATTTTCCCCATGACTGGTTGCTTAGCCGTGACCTCGCCAGCCGTGCAGAGTCGGGCATGATGAAGTGATGAAGTGAAATGGTTGACTTTTTTTTTTTACTCGTGAGTGCGTTTAAACGCCGATTTTACTTTCTCTCAGGCAGATTGTTTGCCTCCGTACTCCTACTTTTAGTTAAGTACACCCTCGCAGAACTTTTCCCACCCCCGGATCTCGGCCATGATGATGCTTCGGGAGATCAGACAGTATGCTCCGGCAACGCGGTGACTTTCAATGCGTCCGTGCGCAGCTCAGAAATCCTCCAGCGTGAGCTTTGCATTTGCATTTACATACAAACACCGCAACCAACATCTGAAGAATGAATAATGAAGAATACAATGAATGCTAGGGTTATGCAGAATGAATCGAACAGTAGGACTTCCTGTAATTCTTCTTCTAAAAAAAGTGTGTGTGTGTGTGTGTGTGTGTGTGTGTGTGTGTGAAATACAAAGAGCTACACTTGGCTTGTGAGGCAGACAGACCTAACGTCTATACTTAGGTTTCACATTTTTAGCTGTTCAGCGTGGGAGATGGCTGGTGGAATAAAAAAAAAAAAAATCCCCATCTACAGCCAATCATAACCCACATATCCACCAGAACGCCCAAAATTCCTCAAAGTTCCTCGCCACACTTCGAAAAGCAGGTCTGCTACAGTCTATTTTCTCGAATCACAGTATCGCCAATGTTCTACATCTTCTGCAGTTCAGTAAACACAGGAGATCTTCTCGCTCGGACTCGTTCTCTCTCCCTTGCCCGAGATCTTTAAAGCAGCGTGGGAGGATCAGATGGAGTGCGATGTCTTGGGCATGGAGACAGAGAGAGACAGAGAGAGACAGAGAGAGGTGCAGGAATGTGCAGGGGGAGGAGTCAGCATGTGGAGGGCGGAGTCTCAGGCGTGATCTTCCATGGGGAAGACCAGCCGTGTTCCCCGGCTCAGGAGCTCCTGCTCCCGCGAGTCCAGCTCTCTCTCCAGCGCCTCCTCGGACGTGCTGCCGTTGCGCTTGCCCCTCTTCGTCCCAGACGCCGACGCCGACGAGGCGCCGTTAACCGTGATGGCCGTGTCGCCGTACGTCAGCGTCAGGTCCCCGTCCGTCAGGATGAGGTCCGAGTCGGTGTCCCGAAGCTGTTCGCTGTTCTGCGGAGCACATGGACAAGCGGGAGATGAGGCGGGGGAGGGGGCGGGGCGCTCAGGTGCACATACACACACACACACACACACACACACACAAACACGCAAGCTTAAAACAAAGGATCACGAAGGACACTGTGGAAACACACAAGAGTAAAGAGTGGAACTAGACTTAGAGCTTTTTACATGAGAAGAAACACACACACACACACACACACACACACACACACACACACACACCTTATTCAAAAATGACTAACATAGCTTAAAAAACATATTACCTAGCAAGTTATACACACTTCCCACTTCCTGTCCATTCACACTGCATTATTGAGAAAATGACTTCCGGCGTTCGTAAACAACGTGACGTCACAACATTTATAAATAATAAACAACATGCGTTTTTCGAGAAAGATCATAAACTAGAACCTTAAACGAATCTTCAGTTTGTCCCTTTGATGGTTATGAAGCTAAGCTATCCAAAGATAGCTCCCCTTGTCGACGAACGCTTGCTTTTTACAATACTGTGAGTTTCCCCCTAGTACAGAAAACAAATCGTAGGGTTTTGTAATCGATTTCAGAGGATGATGTAAAGATGACTTAAACTGGATTTTTAGCCGGGGCGATAATTATTATAATTAACTTACCCTAGTAAACGTCCGTGAAGCTAGAGCTTTCTGGGATTACAGCGTCACTTACGCTTTGAACTTTTACAAAAGCACCGACACCGTAGACTCCTTCCACAAAGATTAAACATTTATTTTTTTTTAAATCATGTTTTATTTCTTATGAGACGAAACAAATGAAAGAATCAAAGACGACCACAAAAGAACAGAAAGGATCAAAGGATGAGGAATAAATGGACCACACACACACACTAACCTCAGGGCAAATCAATGGGGCAGATAGATGAGGTGCTGACTGCTGGTTCACTCACACACACTGACACACACACACACACACACACACACACACACACAATAGACCAACCACCAGTACAGCATAATGACCAAGTGATGAGTTTTATCATTCTCAAGCTGTTAAGGAGGTACAGAGAGGGAGAAATGAAAATAAAAACAAACAAACAAACAAAAAAACCCCAACATAGTACAGGGTTGCACAGGAAATGTGATTCAGCCAATAATGACTAGTGCTTTAGGGCGCTTTTACAGCTATTAGTCTGACTGCAGAGTCTGAATCAATATCAGAGCCTAATTTATACTTCTGGTTCATTTGTTATTTGGTTTGGTTTCATAACTTAACATAAGTTATCGAATGGATAATTTCGATTTTGGAAACCGTTCGCTTGTAACAAGCCAACAAATCCGGCGATGAAGTCGCCAATCAGGAAGTGACGCCGTTTCTCATTAACGGCTTTACGCGTCGTCGTGAAAATTGGTACGTGTCTTCAGGACTGTGACCTCAGGCTACGCAACAAATTTCATGACAGCGTCACCTAGGGGTCAAAAATTACGATGACATTTAGAAGATGCTTGAATCTGATCTGTTTTCGGTACTCCTCCTACACACCTTACACCTGGAAATCATCAAATTTGGATCATATCATCTTAAGACCTGTCTGCACAACTGTATGCGAGGCCCCGTAAATGCTGCTTACAGCTTTTATTCTTCTTCTTCTTCTTCTTCTTATTATTATTATTATAATACTTCCACATGGGAGTCTATGGCAGTCCATAGAACGCTTTGTATGCTTTTTATGAAATTTGGCCCGGTGACAGAGGAAAGTCTCAGCTACCATCAGCGCAATTTTGGTGTACGCTGCTCAAGCACTCTAGTGCCACCAATAGGGCAAACTTGGACATACATCCACAACAAGTGGTGGGGCCAGAAAGTGCTTGGCCCCATCGTTTACTGAGCGCAGACTCGGCGTTCTCCGTGCTTGGGTGATTTTTGTGATTTCTACACACTTAAACGTAAAGGTTTAAGTTTTTCCACCGCTGTATTTCTGACCAATGAATGAAAAAAGTTTTAGGGGAATTTGTTGTAAAGACAGAGAAATGGTGCTCCATATACGGTATGCTCTGTATATATATATATTACAGCTGTGAACTGAAGGTCCTTTATGGTAAAGGTCGACACCTTTGAGGAGCTACATACTCCAAATAAAAAGCACTAAAGAAACCTATCCTGGAGCAAATTACTGTCCATGTGATGCTGGAAAGTGAAATGCTTTCTCAAAGCCAACGCTGTCCCAGTGACATTACATTTCGAGCTGTGACAATCACTGACTTTGCTTTTGTCCACTCACAATAGGAGTGAAAGGGTGGGCAGGAGGGCACGGGCTGGGGAGACATTCAGCTCATTGTGTGTGAGGAGCACAATGGAGGACTGTGAGACATTTGTGAAATCAGCCAAGCGTCCCTGCAGCTACAGTATCGGCATTGAGACCAACAGTGGAATTTGCCAGAATGCGTCGGACTGTGACTGCGCAGTGAATAGCTGCGTTCTTCACATCTCGGATATTAGAAGTGAACGGCTCACGGGGTGCCGGTACTGAAAGCCTCTTTTGTGTGACGGAGAACCCGGAGCGCATCTTCTCCGTTCAGTCCGAGTCTGGATTTGTGCCGTTTTGTCTCTCTGCCTTTTCAAACACCTTTCATAGCAGCACAAAAACATCATCAATCAGAATAAAGCCTCGTTACTGAGGAACTCGCCAAGAGCCACTTCCTCTCGAGAGCTGTGGAGGAAGGAGGAAGGAGGTTTAAATAAACTCTGAACAAACTTTAGTTTGAGTGTCAGCGAGAGTCGTAACCTGGCATCGACTTTCTGTCCACTTACTGCGTGCGGACACTGGAACTCGGTACTGGTACCAGTACAAAAATAATGGCACCCATGGACCACGGGACGGTGTGACGAAGCAGAGTTACAGTACATCCTGAACATTTTATTCCTCTTACACCACAACAACTACAATGTATATTGATTAAAGAAAAAATTTTTTTTTTTTTTTTTTTTTAAATCCAATACACTTTTTATCCATTTATATTTACATTTAATTCAACGCCCATGAAACAAGCTAGTTCCTGTTCACCAGGGGAACCCTTAATAGTTCTATGTAGAACCTTAACACGGGATGTTTCTATAGTAAAGAGGATTTAGGAAGCCAAGAACCCATTAACAATCTTTGAAGAAACCTTATTTCGAAGAGTATGGTGTTTTTCAAAATGGCTAATGACTCATGATGATTGCATTTGACTAATCAGTGGTTTGCACTATTTCTAGCTCCACCCACACTTCCCTATTTGTTTTTTTTTTTTTTTGGCACCCTGGCAAGAAGGAGAATCAAAATCTTCTAAATAAAATGTGGAATGTAGTGATTAAATGCTTCACCGTCCTCAGTGGATTTATTTTGAGATTAAAATCTGACTACTTTGGTTAACAGTTTCCTACTTTACCCACAATGCCATTCAAATACCTGCTGATAGAGTTGCAGTGGTGATTTACCCCACTTGTCAGCTCTAACTAACGAGAGTGATGCAGCGGCGCTTTAGTATTTTAGTCCGCCTAGCTCGCTCATGTCCGCCGCTCAAACAGATAAGCTTCCAAAGCTTCAACTTTCGTCCTAACCAGCCGAGCCGAGTCTCATTGCTGCACTGCACTCTGGGACTTTGAGTCCAGCGTTTGCACCGGGGGAAAAGACTTTTTTTGCTCTTGCTCTTGTGGAGCCAACAGAGAAATCTGAGCGTCATCACTTATGCTCGAATAACAATGTCCACATACAACCGCTGTAATATAAAATGCTGAATGTCCATCAGCGGAGGTGGCTTTACACTGACATACCTTGTATTTACATTCTAGATCTTTCTCTCCCTTTACAGCCGAGACAGGATGCAATGCAACTTCCTGTAACCTTTCCTTATCCGATGACGTAACGGCTCGCTTTCGCTCCTCGAGCTATCGACGCTGAATAACACTTCCACACCAGCCCGTATTCACGCTTACTCAACCTTGAGAATCAAAGAGTGGCGTAACGTGCTTCCTAAGCAGATCAGCGCCCGAGCGCACGCTCAGGTCCAAGTTCGAGCAGCAGCACGGCGTCCGAGTACGAATCTGACTCCGGGGTTAAATATAACGCGGACTGGTTGGTTTGTGTAGCAAATGAACAACCCGAGTATGTTTGTCTTGCTGAGAGCGAATGCTTAGGAATCACGTTACACCACTCTTTAATGCTTAGCCACGATATGATTGGACTTTTAAACAAGCAAAAAGAGAATAAATGTATTTTATCGGTTATGGAGTATGCTACTTGAGCATAAGACTCAAAAGCTTGAGCATAAGACTTGAGCTTAAGACTCAAAACTAGCAAACGGCAGATTAAAACATTTTTTTTACTTCTGCTGTCCTCTATTTTTATATTTGTTGTATTATTTGACGTTCAATTATTCATTTGTTTAAATTTGTAGTAAACACTTAACTCTAATGCTTCCCCCCCCCCCCCCCCCGCCCCCCCGAGCTACAATTCCTATTAGGGTTTTATTTAGTCTGCTTTGTTTATGCTCCTTTCTTTATGCTTATTTTCCCCCTTTGTAAAGCACACTGAGCTGCATCGAGACACACGAATGATGCTATAAAAAGAAAGTTTATCGTCATGACTAAGCAACACGAGCGAAACTGATGACTCCTTCCTTTAAAAAAAAAAAAAAATGTTTTTGCATCCGAGGGATGATGGGACAACTTTAACAGAATGAACAATTGAGCGAATTAGCCGCAGCGTTTGACTGAAGAACACGCTCTACATTTTAACACTGGGTAGATTTGAATAAAACTAAGCCATGTAAAGCTCTTTAGGAGTTATGACTGTAGTTGAGTGACAGGATGTGATAACAGGAAGCAGTCAAATTCACACATGCAAAACAGCACGGCGCGTTTCAGATAACGCGCTGGAAGTCACGCAATTTATAATGATGAAGGTAAGAAAATCTCAGTGGTCCGTTGTAGTCTCGGGTTAAGTTAAACCAGACGGTAAACTTAACCCGAGGTCTGAAAGGTTTTGACCTTCTGAAATCTCCGTAACACTGATGTCCGTAACTCCACTCTCTACTGAATCCAGCACTAACGTCTGACTTTTTGTTATAGCGTCATATTTTAATGTAAATGTCGTTTAAGGACGATATTACACTGTATAACATGCAAGTATGACATTATGGAATTAATAAGTGTGATGTTTTTCACAACTAAGCTTCACTCCGTCTTAGTTCTCACAGAATCTATTGGGGGGGGGGATGTGTCAGCTGTGTGTTTACACTGTGTGTATGTGTGTGTGTGTTATACCTCATAGGCCTGAGGACTGGTTAGGCAGCGTGCCAGCGGTCCACAGCAGGCCGGTAAGGTGGTGGTGAGTGGAGGCCCGCTGTGGGTCAGGATGGGTTTCAGGTAGCTGTGTTTACAGTTAAGGAGAACGAACAGAAACAAGGCTTCTGGAAGCAAATATATACTTCAAAAAAAAAAAAAAAAAACGAGTAAAGTGACTACACACCCCGCGACCGTAATTAATCACTATCAAGTCTTTTCTATAAACAACAGTACAACTAAAAGTCTCTTCCTAACCAAAATGAACAAAAATTCACTATAGCTTACTTTTAAATTCCACATTCGTTGTTTTTTGTTTTGTTTGTTTTTTTAAATTAATGTTCCTATTTGGTAAGTGAGGAATAAAACACTTCGGGGCATGCTGTTCTAGAAAAATAATTAATTACAGAGTGCAATGTGTAAAAAAATAACCACCCAAACGTTCACTGTTTCTTATAACAGCGCGTCCTGAAGTGCTCAAACAGCACAGCGACTTTGAATAAACAACATTTTAGTCATTTTTGCCTCCAAAAGTCGAAAAACGTCAAGTGGTGCGACCGCAGATTAAATAAAATAATTGTAAAAGACGCAGCTTTTTATGTTACCGAGAAACCACTAAGCGTTTTATTAACGTGTGGTTTTATTAACGTGTGGTTTTATTAACGTGTGGTTGCACCACATGACACATTTGTCATTGCCCCAATTAAAGACTGAAGCAACATGCAACACAAGTTGACACATAATAGCTTGTGTTAACTTATTTTCAATGCATAAATGAATAAAATTTCATGTCACTTCTGGTTTATTTTCACATATTTACTAATTAATTAACTAACTAATTTACAAAGTTACTATATCACCTGTAAGTAGAAAATTTATCATTTATAATATATATTACTTGTAGGTAATGTTATATATATTATATGTAAGTAAGTATATATCACGAAACT
Organism: Cranoglanis bouderius; assembly: GCA_023630585.1. Classification (NCBI taxonomy): domain Eukaryota; kingdom Metazoa; phylum Chordata; class Actinopteri; order Siluriformes; family Cranoglanididae; genus Cranoglanis; species Cranoglanis bouderius. The sequence goes on from CM042537.1 coordinate 2,201,445, forward strand.
TAAAGTTACAGCTTTACCTCTGAAAGCGCCGACACTGGAGACTCCTCCCATAAATGTTACAGAGACCTCAACTTCATATTAATGATTTTTTCAATCCGTTCATAAAGTGAAGTCCCTGTGAACGGTCTGTTACTATAGAAACGATAACGTATTAGGACAAGGGCGTTAATATAAACCTGTGTGTGATATTTATTTTATTAAATTATTTCTGCCCATTATCTTTAACTGTGCTAATATTTCAAGAGCTGATTTTTTCCCCACTCTGGTTCATTTCTTTGATGTCTTTAGTAGCGGATTTACTCATTAAGCGCGCACACACACACACACACACACACGGTTCACGCGTTCCTCAGCTCTCTGATGTTCAGTCTGCTAAAGCTATTCAAATGCACATTGAGCTTAACGGCTTTCAGAGGGCCGTCCTCTGCTTTAAACAGAAGACGGATTAGAATTGCTAATGATCTATCTACTCACAGTACTACTCTTTTCTTTTTTTCTTTTTACTGTTAAACCTGACTGAGAAACCATTCATAAATGTGAATATGATCATTTGCAAATTAAACAAGAATTAGAATCCAAAGCTGCACAAAGATTGGATCATACATGGTTATGCAATCAAATACTTTTTTCACTTTATAACTAGTTTTGCAAACTACATCGATGGGCTTTTTATTTTTGTGTTGAGTCCAGGATCTGCAGGATTCCAGCTCTGTTCAAAGCGAGTCAATGTGTGTTACAGGATCGGACAGACGCTGCCATTGATGTGGTTTGTGCCACAGCGGAATTCAGAAGCATTAGAAACACAACCAAATCAATCAGTGACGATTCAGCACATGTGGGGATGAATCATATGCAGTACTGTCTCTCTTTTAATGAAAAAAACAACAACAAAATAAGATTGAATGAATGACGTCTATAGCCAGGGAGACAAAGAAAATTAACAAACAAAAGATTAAATAAGAAGGAAATAAGTTCTTGAAATTTTTAAGTATTTTTAACGCATCAAAATAGCCATTTTTGCCTCTCAAAGTCTAAAGACGTCAGTTGGTGCGACCATCTGAGCCGATCATGTAAACTACATGTAAAACTAAAGGCAAATTTATTCAAATAAAGTTTGTAATAAAATAATTTGTCATGATTTTATGTTAAAAAATATTTAGTCCATAAATTCTGATTTGTTTAAATGTGACCGGGCATGAAGGACAACGCAAGGCTTTTATTTTGGCACGCTTTTAAGGAGTTGGACAGGTACTGAACCTTAAAGAAATGACCGTAATGATGCATTGACGAGGTCAGTAGCCCTTTCATACTTCTTTCATAGTTAATATACAATTTACTTTCACATTTAACACTGAAATAATTGTCATTTTTGAGCCGTGGTTAGTTTGGTTCAGTTTTCCACGTCAGATGGTACAACCATACGAAAACTAGTAAAAGGTTTGTTTATTTAAAAAAAATATACATATATGCATAAGTGTGACGTCAAGCACAAAGATTTATCTGGGGGACCAAGTGGCTGCCTGTTTAACTTGAAAAGAGCCTGAAAAGTCAGGTGGTACAACCTACTCATCATCTAGTTCCTCTAGTTGCACAATATGACATACTGGTTGTGTAGGTCATATTGTGCAACTAGAGGAAACATGGATTTAAACAGATGTTACACGTAAAACTGTGCAACGAGGAAACAGCTGTGACTGCAACAGCTCATGTAATGCATAGATGGGTTTTTTTTGTGTGTGTGCTTAAAATATGTTTTGTCTTTTAATGACAAATTAGAAAATAAAAATGAAACGTGTCCATCTGTATGAAACATTATAAAAGAAAGAATTTCTAAGAAAAAATTAATTATACTATATTTTATACTAATTTAAAATATATTTTTTTATTAACGTTTGGTTGCACCACATGACACATTTGTCATTGCCCCAATTAAAGACTGAAGCAACATGCAACACAAGTTAATACATAATTGTTAGGTTCTCTCTCTCTCTCGCTACGCTGCAAAATGAAGTGTAGCCTACTTCCGCATCGAGTGCATTCCGCCTCCTGTCAGAAGGACTCTCGTTTTGTTTACCCTGGCCATGTGCATGTGTTATTGTGTTCACGTCATGTCTCTGTCCCCGCCTCCTTTTTCTCTCATATCGTTCTTGTTCATTTGATGTGATTATCATTTCCAGGTGTCGCGGATCTAATCTTGTTTAATGTTAATGAACTCCGCTACTTAAAGCCCTGTTTGTGTCCGCTTCAGCGCGGGGTATTAGCGTAGCTTTGCAATAGTTTAAATTCCGTAGCGCTTTTGAGCCGTAGTTTTGTGTTCCTATGTCCGTAGCTCCGAGTTTGTGGTTCCCAGACCACTTCCTAGTTTCGAGTGATTTTCCCTGTCTTTTGGATTACTGCTTTTTTCTGTTTGTATTAATAAACTTTGCTGCATTATCTGACGTCTCCCCAGCGCATGCGTCCTGACTACTCCCCTGACTCTTCAGCCTGCACCGGCTATACATAACAATAATAGCTTGTGTTAACTTATTTTAAATGCATACATGAATAAGATTTCATGTCATTTCTGGTTTATTTTCACATATTTACTAATTAATTAACTAACTAATTTACAAAGTTACTATATCACCTGTAAGTAGATAATTTATAATTTATAATATATATTACTTGTAGGTGATGTTATATATGTATATTATATGTAAGTAAGTATATGTAAGTATACGTATATATTATTACTTTTAAGTATTTAATTTTCAACATGCTCTTATTGAAGCTGTTATTTTTCCATGGCTGAATCTCAAATAGTGTTTTATTTCTTTCTTTCTTTTTTTTATAAAATGTAGTGCACTCTGTAGTTATACCCTTTGTAGTGAGCACATATAGTGAATAGGAAGACACGATATGAACGAATTCTTCCTGCGTAAAAATGAAAGGCTGGACTATAAACAAGTAAGTAAGTAAATCAATAAATTAACAATACAAAGATCGTGCAAATGTAAAATAAAATAAAATGAATAAATATGTTTCTGGTACACAAACTTTCACACAAACCAAGCAAGAAAATATCAACCCACAGAAGGTCATGCCCTGAATCAGACATGCTTAAGCAAGCGTAACTATGTCGACGTCCCGTGTTACTACAAGCACAGACACGCATGCGGTTCATCTGTAATAAACACCTGTAAGTCAGCTGGGGAGCTTGTAGTCTCAGCTGTGCAGGAAGTGGAAGAGGAAAGTGAAATCATGTGACCATAAATTTAATAAGTGCTACAATTAAGTTGAACACCTGCCTCTTGTTCCGATTCCCAAAGCAGAAAAGATTCGACTAGTTGAAGATACAGTCAGTGATTTTCACGCGCCCTCTTTAGTGTCTCTTCTGAAGCCACGCCCCAAAAACACATGAACGTTTGATTGGCAGGTGAGGAGAGACACCTCTTTGTTCTGACTGGTTAAGATGCTAGTAGTCCACATCATCCTAGTTATACGTTATCGTTCTGGTTTACGGCCTGAGGAACAAGTGACTGTTTCAAAGCTCTGACACCGGAGACTCCTTCCATAATTGTTAAACAAACTTCATCATATCAATGATTTTTAAAACTCGTTTATAAAGTGCACCGTCTGCTGTACAAGTCCCTGTGAATGAGCTGTTGCTATAGAAACGATAACATATTAGAACGAGCTTATTAACATACTGTCATGGGGAAAAGACAGTACATCCTCCTTCAATTCTATGTTTTTATTTACCAGGGCCTAAATAACAATTGTGTGCTCCTCATCAACGTCTATCAACAAATAACCTCAGGTGACAACACAACAGTTTTCAGTATGTAGTCATTTCCCCCCAAAGAATAAACCAACATTCAGAACCCAGGCCGGAAAAAATAAGTACACTCTTCCTAAACCCACAATCATTAAGAGATTAATTAATTAATTAGCAGCTGGATGTTATTAATGAAATGCTCATTAATGCTTCTCATTATCGAGAGGTGTGACCATCGCTATAAAAGTATAACTTTTGGCAGTTTGGTGTTCTGGAGAACTCAGTTGTGTGTCTACATCATGCCAAGAAGAAATGACATCAGCCATGACATCTTGTGCATCCTTCTGGAAAGGGTTATAAGGCCATCTCCAAACAATTTGAAATTCACTATCCTACAGTCAGAAGGATTGTTTACAAATGGAGAGCCTCCAAGACAGTTGCCAATCTTCCCAGGAGTGAACGTCCCAGCAAATTCAGTCCAATGTCAGTCCATTTAATGCTCAGAGATTATAAAGAAAACCCCAAGAGCTACATCATGTAACCTACAGGCCTCTGTAAGCACATTAAAGGTTTATGTTCATGACCGCACAATCAGAAAAAGACTGAACAAGTATGGCCTTCCATGGAAGGGTGCCTAGGAAAAAGCCCCTTTTCTCCAAAAAGAAAATGGAGCACAAGTTAGGTTTGCAAAATTGCATCTGATCAAACCACAAACGTTCTGGAACAATAACCTTTGGACTGATGAGACCAAGGTGGAGATCACCACAAACACCTAAAACCAACTGTGAACCATGGTGGTGAAGGCGTGATGATTTGGGCTTGTTTTGAAGCTACAGGACCTTGCAGTCATTGAGATAACGATGAACTCCACTTTATATCAGAATATTCTTGAGACAAATGTGAGGCCACCTGTCCAGCAGCTCGAGCTGGGCTGAAATTGGGTCATGCAACAGGACAATGACCCCAAGCTCAACACCAAATCGACATCTGGATGGCTAAAGAAGAAAAAAATAAAAAATCAAGGTGTTGGAATGGACGAGTCAAAGTCCAGACCTAAACCCCATTGAGATGCCGTGGTGGGATCTTAATACAGCTGTGCATAAACAAATGCCCTCAATCATCAATGAACTGAAGCAATGTTGTAAAGAAGAGATCTGGAGAAAACGTCTACTTCAAGTTATTGTTGCTAAAGGTGGTTCTACATGTTACTGAATTATATGGTGTACGTATTTTTTCACCTGGTTTCTGAATTTTGGTTTAATTTTTGGAGAAACAAATGACGACATATTGAAATACCACCTGAGATGATCTGTTTGTTTATAGATGTTGGTTAAGTTGGTGATGACCACACAATCGTTATTTAGAATTGAAAGATGATGTAGTTTCATTTTCCCATGACTGTAGACCTGTGCTTTTCAGCTGCACTACTGTCAGAGATCCTGTTATAGAAAATTAATCAACACCTTCTGACCAATCAGAATCCAGAATTCGACAGCGCTGTGGTATAATATATTAGAATATCCCAAGCTCCTCAGGTTGAATGATTACCTTCAGTCAAGACGTTATTATGTTCAGTGCTTCCTTCTTAATACCTGGATTTCTATTCTTCCTCTCTTTTCTTTCTCTCTCTCTCCCTTTATCCCTCGATTCAATTCCCTACACTAAACCCGACAGCGACGTTCACTATTCTCCCGTTGTCCCAGATGCCGTCACTGCACGCTGCACTCGTCCTTCTGGACACGTGGCAGCAGACGTCAAGTGCCTTCTTTTCATTCTGTTTGAACAGCGCTGAAGTGATGTCACGACCTTGAACTGACTGAGGCGAGTGAGGCGAAGGAAAGAAAGAAGAAAAAAAAAAAAGAAAAGAAAAGAAAGGAAAGATAGGGTGAAGTGCAGTGTGCATGTGTATATGTAGAGCAGCTCCACTCCAAAATGCTGAAAGGATACTTGTGGTCAAAAGTGTACCACAGTCTGAAGAGCCAGGCGCTCTCCTGCTTCGTCTTGCTCTGGCCTTCCTGCTGACTTCCATCCTACAGAGAACATACAGGAGAGGAGAGGAGAGGACATTCTCAACAATTCATTACAATTTTATTTGTACGAGACACTGAGTCACGATTTCAGCAACAGCGACAAGACAACAGAGCAACTCGGTGACATAAACTCGGTTTATTTTCTCAGTTGTATGCAAATTAGGTACGACGACAAATCCTAAACAAAACAATCGTCCACATCTCTTCAGTTCCCCACTCGCAACTTTACTTCCGACCTGCAATTAGTTCCCTTTCGCTATCTGACGTGCAAAAATGGAACAGATCGTGTTTCCATCTTTTTCTGTCATAAACTACCTCGCGTGCCTAGAGACAAAGAAAAATAAAGCTTGGAAGGAAGTAGCAGAGATCATTGGTGCCTGTAGCGAGTGTACATACAGTTGACACACACACCTAGGCTAAAGATATAAAAACTCAACTCCACACATTTAATGTTGCAATACATTTCTATTGGGAGGTCAGTTAAGGGTGTCTACTCTGTTCAGGTCAGAGGTCATTTTAAAACAATCAATTTAGAGACGGATTTATTTCAGCTTTAATCCACTACCGTATATCTGAATTCCAGTGGGTTAAATCAGGAAGTTAACATTTTTCAAAAAATTGTTTATAAATTTCCATGTTTCTACTAGCAAAACTCCAATTTAAGTGAAATGTCGGATGCATCGGAACTTTTTTTTTTCCACTGCAACACTGCAAGTGTAATGGGACATAAATAGAAGTTGCACAGTTTCTTATAAAGTGTGTGTGTGTGTGTGTGTGTGTGTGTGTGTGTACAGAAAGCTGAATGACGTTTTCCGTTCTTGCTCTAGGTATAACCACACTTAAGGTTGTGCAATAATCTAGGGTAGCAACGCTTTCTTGCGACCGAAGTGCTTGTGGTTAGTTTGCAATGTGTTCACTGTTCTAGCAAGCGTCTGCTAATCTGATCTTTAAGAAGTGAAACACCTCGGCAGCCAGTTACTTCATCAGAGTTTTCAACTGAAGACGACGTCTTGAAGATATTTAGGACCGCGCTTACCCCTTGAAGGACCTGGAAGCTGTCTCCACACGGCTGAGGATCTTGATCAGGGTCCACGCCGACTCTGAAAGAAATAAAGACTATAGATAAGTCTCGTGGGAAAAAAAACAACAACAACAACAACACATCGAAAACCTTCAACACACACGTTAATACATTTCATATACGGCTGGTTTACGAAGTTGTATATTAAATGGTGTGTTCAAAAGGCGAATGCATGATACAATGTACAAGTCCTGAGACGCTACGCTGTTGCTAAGCAACCAAGAAATACAGGGAGTAATGTCTAAAGCGAAAAATTTAACTACCGAATGTGTCTTTTACACAATGTAAAGGTCGAATGACAATAGAAATAAGACAAATTTGTCAAGAATGTCAACATTTCCCTCAGAAATGTTGGTAAATTACTAAAATAAAACTTCTAAAATTACACTGTAATCAAAGTTAGCATCAACCGCTAACGACACTTCAGTGGGGGCCGCCATATTAAGACCAAACACAATCACATCTCGAGTTTTTTTTTTTTCCGAAACATTTCTTCTGTAACCATGGATTCATGAGGAATCATCTGAAAAATCGTTTATTTATTTCCTATACAGTCTATACAGGGGAGATATTTCAAATGAAATTATTTCATGTACCTGAGGATGACTCCTGAACTAGCGCCAGCTGTTTTAAACTAGCTAGCTGTGCGTCTAGCAAGCTAGCTACAAATCCTGTGAGATTACTTAATGTTATGTGGTTAATTTTAACCACTACATACAAACACAAACACAAACAGGAAATTTGTGACATTCGTAAATGTACTCTTTAGTCGGATCGACAGTCTGGTCGGCCATTTTTGATTTCGACACGGAAACGTGAAATATATTTGATTTTCAAGTGGGAACACTGTTGCTAGGCAACTAGATAATATGGACACCAGGCAGTGATTGAGGCTAATGATTTTGCTAGCATGAATGTAGTTATTAAGTCTGTATACGGACAATGGAAAGGCACAGCGACGACGGAAACGAGACAGAACAGTTAGGAACGTCAACATTTCACTCAGATCTGTTGGTAAATTACTAAAAAAATGATTTTGTACTACTAAATTTACACTGTGATTACACTTAGCATCAACTGCTAAACAGAGCTGAATAAAACAATTCATGATGCCCCTGACTGCTTAATATTAAAAAGTAGGTTACTCATTTCGGTATCAACGTTGGTACTATTAATGACGAGTACCAAAGAAACACAACAACAAACAAAGGTACCAGGCTGCCTGAGTAGTGAGCTTTGATACTGGAACACAGTTCTTTAATTGCCCTGACACTCATGTGATACATTTTAGTCCGATCTAACCAAGAAATCTTCTCTCTTTCTCTCTCTCTCTTTCACACACACATTCCTGAATTCCTGCCAATACCCTGAGCCATGTGCTCTCTATCTGCACACACACACACACACACACACACACACACACACAGCAGTACAAATACCAGTTCTCATTAGGACATGTTTGTGAATATTAATGGAAATTAAACAAGATGATACATTTCACCAGCGTCATGTGATGGTGTGTGTATGCAGATAACTTAATATCAAGGGCAAGAGCGCATGGTTATTGAGTTATCTTCTCACTCACACACTCTCTCTCTCACACACACACACACACACACACACACACACACACACACACACACACACACGCACGCGCGCGCACACACGCTGGCTGTGCCATTACAAAGACAAATATTATTCCTCATTAGGACGTGCTTGTGAATATTAAAGGGAAATAAACCAGTCGATACATTCCACCAAAGTCACGTGACGCTCACGTGGGCTCTTCCGACGTTCTGTAACCCCACAGGAATGCCATAACGACTGCTCGCATAACGTTTCACACGCCTAGAAAAGAAAGACTGAACCGAGACTGCAAATGAACTTTGGTTCTCTGGTGAAATATGACCTCCACAACACTGACCTATAAACCGTAATTAACATCATACAGGAACTGGATGAACTTTCACACAAGTAACAAGTACACACACTTATCCTTCTCAGACATTCTATCATGAATAATTAATCAACTCTATTCTCAGCCACCTACTCAATCATTCAGTCATTTACTTATTCACTCGGACATTCACTTATCTACAAGCTCATTCAGTCTCCTACTCACTCATTCAGTCACCTACTTATTCACTCACTCATTCACTGGCTCATTCAGTCTCCTACTCGCTCATTCAGTCACCTACTCACTCATTCAGTCACCTACTTATTCACTCTCCTACTCGCTCATTCAGTCTCCTACTCACTCATTCAGTCACCTACTTATTCACTCACTCATTCACTGGCTCATTCAGTCTCCTACTCGCTCATTCAGTCACCTACTCGCTCATTCAGTCACCTACTCACTCATTCAGTCACCTACTTATTCACTCACTCATTCACTGGCTCATTCAGTCACCTACTCACTCATTCAGTCACCTACTTATTCACTCACTCATTCAGTCACCTACTCGTTCATTCAGTCTCCTACTCGCTCATTCAGTCACCTACTTGTTCATTCAGTCACCTACTCGTTCATTCAGTCTCCTACTTATTCACTCAGTCATTCACTGGCTCATTCAGTCACCTACTTATTCACTCTCCTACTCGCTCATTCAGTCTCCTACTCACTCATTCAGTCACCTACTTATTCACTCTCCTACTCGCTCATTCAGTCTCCTACTCACTCATTCAGTCACCTACTTATTCACTCAGTCATTCACTTATCTATAAGCTCATTCAATCTCCTACTCTCTCATTCAGTCACCTACTTATTCACTCTCCTACTCGCTCATTCAGTCTCCTACTCACTCATTCAGTCACCTACTTATTCACTCACTCATTCACTGGCTCATTCAGTCTCCTACTCGCTCATTCAGTCACCTACTCACTCATTCAGTCACCTACTTATTCACTCACTCATTCACTGGCTCATTCAGTCACCTACTCACTCATTCAGTCACCTACTTATTCACTCACTCATTCACTGGCTCATTCAGTCACCTACTCGTTCATTCAGTCTCCTACTCGCTCATTCAGTCACCTACTTGTTCATTCAGTCACCTACTCGTTCATTCAGTCACCTACTTATTCACTCTCCTACTCGCTCATTCAGTCTCCTACTCACTCATTCAGTCACCTACTTATTCACTCAGTCATTCACTTATCTATAAGCTCATTCAATCTCCTACTCTCTCATTCAGTCACCTACTTATTCACTCAGTCATTCACTGGCTCATTCAGTCTCCTACTCGCTCATTCAGTCTCCTACTCGCTCATTCAGTCACCTACTCACTCATTCAGTCACCTACTTATTCACTCAGTCATTCACTTATCTGTAAGCTCATTCAATCTCCTACTCACTCATTCAGTCACCTACTTATTCACTCAGTCATTCACTTATCTATAAGCTCATTCAATCTCCTACTCGTTCATTCAGTCACCTACTTATTCACTCAGTCATTCACTGGCTCATTCAGTCATCTACTCACTCATTCAGTCACCTACTTATTCACTCAGTCATTCACTCACCTACTCACTCATTCAGTCACTTCCTTATTCACCCAGTCATTCTCACCTACTCTCTCAGTCACTTACCTATTCACTCAGTCATTCAGTCACCTACTCACACATTCTGTCACCTACTTATTCACTCACTCAGTCACCTATTCCACCAGTCACTCATTCATTCAGCCATCTACTTACTCTTTCAGTCACTTACACATTCACCCAGTCACTTCATTCACACACTGATCTAACTTAAGTCACTTAATTTACAAATTCACCAACTTGTTTACTCAGTCACTGATTCATTAAATCAGTTACCCATTCATTCACTCAGTCACCCATTCACAGAATCACTCATTCACTCACTCCTTCACTAAGTTACCCATCCCTTCACTCAGCCCTTTCTTCACTCAGTCACCTAAATCATTCATGTGTCAATTAATCACTCTTTCGCTCACTTAATCACTGACTCAATTAGTTACATATTCTTTAATTAGTCACTCACTGAATCACTTACTTACTTATTCACTCCTTCATTTAATCACAAACTACCTCAGTCACTGAACTGCATATTCTCCATTTTATTTTAATTTATATTTAGTATTAATGTGAGTAAAGTTTTAATTACATTACAGGTGCATACAGTACAGTGCGAAAAAAAAACAACAACAACCCATTTCTGTGAACGTGAATTAATACAATGATAAAGTTTAATGAATCTAATCTGTTTCCTCAGCTGTCTCTGTGTACAAGTACCTGATGAGAACCTGGGGGAACCATGAATGAAGTGAAGCTCTACAGCTCTGTGCACTACACACGCTTCACTGTAAACCAGGAAATTAGAATTAATCTAGATAAAGCTTGAGATTTGACCGCTGGGCCAAAGTACACAAACACAACGAGTTATCAGTTATTCAGATTAAACCATCACTCTGAGTACAGATTGGTCTGCTCACGCTGCACATAACAGGCTCTCTCTGGTGACTCACTCGCGTGGTGGGCCGAGCTTTTAACGAGCTGCTGTTATTTTTGCCACGTCTGGAGGAGTAACGGTGGAGGCTGGAGAAGGAAAAAGACCTACAGCCGAGCAGCAGTGACAGTCCAAACAAAACCCTCAGCTCCTGGACTTCAAGCTGTGACCTTGCTGACGAAGAACATCAGCCTGCTTCATTCCTCCTTCTCATAACACACACACACACACACACACACACACACTACGCACTTCATTTCATGCTTTTAACATTGCAATAAATAAATCCGGACCTGTTTTATTGCAAACTATAGACGGATTGAAGCAGTTTTACTAATAAAAATGCTTGATGGAAAGGTGCATTAGATAAGGAAAATGTAAATCTAAATGTAAAACCTGCGTTAATTTTTTAAAATCGCAAGCTCCTCCGAATATTGCGAATATGCTGCAAGCCTACACCATTACACTCATCACAATATTTAGCTTTGTTGAGGTTTTGTTAATAACAAAATGGCACCAAATCAGTTGAGCGATGTTTTAAGTAAGGAATAAAACACTTTTGTTTTGTGCTGCTATTGTAAAATAGTGAGCAACGAGGTGGTGTGATAAGCTACTGTTACCACCCCGAAGCTGATTATTTTCCTATAAGAGCACATCCTGAAGTGTTTTCTTCCTTTCATACAACATACCCCAACACTGTCTGACCTTTTCTGGATTCCCGGTAAACGTTAAATTTCACAAGTATTTAAAAAAAAACTTCTTACAAGTAACAAGCAAATAAGCGGCGAAATTTCAACAGCTGGGGACGGATTCAGGAAACATTCTTAATAATATAATTCTTCTTAACTGCCATTTTCTTCTTATTTTCTAACTTAAGAAAAAAGTTAAGAATATTTCGAATTCCCGAAAATTCTTCTTAGGAATGTGCTTATTTTGTTTTCTTAAGATTGTCTCCAAGAAAGATTCCAATTCTTGAAAAGAACGTTCTTAAAAATCGTAAACAACTTCTTAAAGTTAGGATAACTGCCAACTCGTCGTAGATCCCCAAAGGGTAAGATTTTAATGAAGTTACTGTGTTTCAAATATTAAACATTACAAAATTATAAAACTTGCAACATATAATAAATACTGTATAACTACTACAATATTTTAGCTTGGGGGGGAAAAAAAACAAACAAAGTTTTTGTTTCTTTTCTCCTCCTCATTGTCAAATTAGCTGAATTATTTCCACTTTCCAGCAAGTAAATTCTCCTATGACGGTGAATGTCGGTAAAAGATATTAAAACATGTCATTTAAAAAAAAATAAAAAATAAAAAAAAAAAACATGTTAAAGATGTAATTTTCTGGTGCTGACTTCATGTAAGTCTATTTTTGCCCGTCGCATGTTTAATGTTGAGCTAAATAAAGAAATATTCAATATCATTTTGTTTCTAGCTTCGCTTGATCAGAGTGGACTACAAGTCTAGTCATTTATAAAGATGGACAACATTTTAAAGGAAGTTTATTGTGAGAGAAGAGAGAAGAGCTTCACGTCTAAATATAACCTGGTGATTCAGCACAAATGCTTCTTTTGACACGTCCATTTTTTCGTTTTTGTGCGTCACATGTTCTTCTGTGTTAGATGAAGTGTTTGGAAGGGAAGACAAGCTGCAGAAAACTCAGACACAAACACTATTTTACTGTGACTGTATTATTTTTGCTTAATAAATGATCTCTTTCGATTTTAAAACTTATTTTTAAACATGAACCAACTGTTTTCATCACTAATGTTGTATGTCGTTCACTAAAATGTAGTAAATATTTGAATTCTGGATTGTGATTGGTCAGAGGGTGTTGATTAACTTTCTATAACAGCAGCTCTGATAGTACTGCAGGTTGATATTAATGCGCTCATTTTAAAACATTATGGTTTCTATACTAACAGTTCGTTCACAGGGACTTGTACGAGGATGCTCCATCTTATGAACGGATTTTTTTTCTTAAAGCAAGAGGATGTTTATTTTACATTTACGGAAGGGAAGTCAACAGGAAACCTGTCATTTCTAATGTGCTCATTGTTACAGTACATTATGGTTTCTATAGTAACAGCTCGTTCACAGGGACTTGAACAGTGGACAAACTACAAAAACCGTATTTAACAAAGAAAAATGTATAACTATTGATGTGGTGAAGTTTTCTATAAGTAGAAAACAACATGTAGAATTTCACACAGTTAATACCTAAACCTCTTTGCAGTTTTTACATCAATTTTTACGCAGTTTATACCTAGAAATTTCCGCACTTCATGCAGTTTATACCTGGAGCTTTATGTGGTTTATACCTAAAAGTGTATAATTAATATATATATATATATATATATAAAATGTTACAGTTTATACCAAGGAATTTGCACAGTTTATACCTAGAACCATATACAGTGTATGCAGTTTATACAAAGATATTTATGCAGCATAGCTAGAACTTTACGCAGCTTATACCTAGGAATTTACGCAGTTTATACCTAAAATGTCATGCAGTTTATAGAACCTGATACACTTTATACCTAAAACTTTACACGCTTGTAAATGTGCAGAAATTTATGCAGTTTATATCTAAAACCAGACACAGGTTTATACATAAAACCTTAATCAGTTTATACCTTAACCTATACCGTTTTTTTTTTTTTTTTTCCTTACACACCTTTTGCGGTTTCTCAGTAACATGACAAGCTGAGTTTGTTTTATTAACTTCAAAAGAGGAAAAAGAAAAGAGAGGCTGGTGAACTATAAGTTATACTTGTTTGTAGATGTTCCACAACATTAAATGCAATTGTAAATGGATAAAAAGTATGCGACAGAATAAAAATCTAAATGGTATAAGAGGAATTAAACACTTGTGGATGTGCTGTTTTTGGAAAATGTTCAACTGCAGGGTGGTAACAGTGACTCCGCTTCATCACACCACCCAGTCACTGATTATTTTCCTATAACTGCACAGTACAGAGTGTTTCATTCCTTACATGATATTTCGGACAGAATAAAAATGACTGCTGGTTTGAACGTGAGGGCTGAACTTATAAAGAAAAGACAGAAGGAAGGAGTAATCAGGAGAAAGTTAAAAAAAACAAACAAACAGATTGGCAGTGCAGGGCAAAGACAAAGAAAAGGAAGTGTGGGGAAATGAAGAAATAAGAAACGAGGAAGAGGAAAAGGAGAGAGCGAGAAAGAGAGTGAGTATTTTATAGTGGAAGGGGAAAAGCATGACGTTTGTAGAGGAAGCAGGCCTGCGGGCTGGGTGTGTGGCGGAATTATGAGGTCCCGAGGGGTCAGATGAGCTGTGGGGGAAAACAAAGGCGGTCAGAGGCTGGAGAACGAGTGGGATGAGGGGGGGGATGGAAATATGTAGGGCTAAGAAAAAAATTTTGAGGAGAAAGTAGAAGAAGTTTAAGCCACACCCAAGCGCTCGGACTGAAGGAATGCTGGAGAAAAAAAAGGAGGCTCTGAAATTTAAACAATGAATAAGACTTGAACTTCTACTAACATACTATTAACTGGAGGAAATACAAATTTGTGTGTATGCCCAGAAAGCCCACAATTTTCTCGGTCACTAATCTAACTCTTGTCGTCTTGTGGGTGTTGTTTACGCAGGACAGCGCTGTTTATCCTGCACTCAACTGTGTGTGTGAAGAATCTCCCTGACACCAGCTTGTGAAATTCTGAGAATAATGAGAACACACACACACACACACACAAACACACAAACACACCCCCCACACACACACTGTTTAAAATACAGCACTGGCAGAAGTGTGCTGCTCACAGATCGGAAGAGGGTTTCACACTTCTGCTGATGATAATGATGAAGGAAGCTGCTTTAAATTCAAAGAAACTGGAACTGGGTTCAAAGCATTTTTTTGCATTTAATATTATTTTATTTAATGTTATCATGGTATTTTCTCTCATCTTCTTTGGAACCAGGTCAAAAGGAGTTTTATTTTATTTATTTATTTATTTTTAAATTACGTTTTATTTTATTTTTTTTTGTCTTCCTTTATTTGTCTTGTTTTGTGTGTTTAATTACTTTTTTGTTTGTTCAGTTTTATTTGTTTTATTTTATTTACTCTGTATTCGTTTTGTCTATTTTGTTCGACTTATTTTATTAATTTACATTTAGATGTATTTATTTTTATAGGTGAATATTTTTTTCATTAATTATATTTTATGTTATGTTTCTTCACGCTATATTACATTGTTACATTATGTTGTTTCGTTACGCATGCTATGCTATATTACATTACGTTACGTTACATATTATGTTACGTTATATTACATCGTGCTATATTACATTGTTATATTTTATTATATAATGTTACGTTACGTTATATATTATGTTACGTTAGATTACATTGTTACGTTAAATATTGTGTTACGTTATATATTATGTTATGTTATATATTATGTTACGTTATATTACATTGTTACGTTAAATATTATGTTACGTTATATTACATTGTTACGTTAAATATTATGTTACGTTATATATTATGTTATGTTATATTACATTGTTACGTTAAATATTATGTTACGTTATATATTATGTTATGTTATATATTATGGTACGTTATATTACATTGTTACGTTAAATATTATGTTACGTTATATATTATGTTACGTTATATATTATGTTACGTTATATATTATGTTACGTTATATTACATTGTTACGTTAAATATTATGTTACGTTATATTACATTGTTACGTTATATTACATTGTTACGTTATACATCATGTTACATTATACATCGTGTTACGTTATGTTATATTACGTTGTTACGTTAAATATTATGTTACGTTATATTACATTATTACGTTATACATCATGTTACGTTATACATCATGTTACATTTACATCATGTTACGTTATATTACATTGTTACGTTATATTACATTGTTACGTTATATTACATTGTTACGTTAAATATTATGTTACGTTATATTACATTATTACGTTATACATCATGTTACGTTATACATCATGTTACATTTACATCATGTTACGTTATATTACATTGTTACGTTATATTACATTGTTACGTTAAATATTATGTTACGTTATATATTATGTTATGTTATATATTATGTTGTTATATTACATTGTTATGTTATACATCATGTTACGTTACACATCATGTTACGTTACACATCATGTTACGTTACACATCATGTTACGTTACGTTATATTACATTGTTACATTAAATATTATGTTACGTTATATTACATTGTTACGTTATAGATCATGTTACGTTTACATCATGTTACGTTATGTTATATTACATTGTTATGTTAAATATCATGTTACGTTATACATCATGTTACGTTATACATCATGTTACGTTATACATCATGTTACGTTATGTTATATTACATTGTTATGTTAAATATCATGTTACGTTATACATCATGTTACGTTATACATCATGTTACGTTATACATCATGTTACGTTATACATCATGTTACGTTATACATCATGTTACGTTATGTTATATTACATTGTTACGTTAAATATTATGTTACGTTATATATTATGTTACGTTATATTACATTGTTACGTTAAATATTATGTTACGTTATATATTATGTTATGTTATATTACATTAAATATTGTTACGTTATATTACATTGTTATGTTATACATCATGTTACGTTATGTTATATTACATTGTTACGTTAAATATTGTTACGTTATATTACATTGTTACGTTATACATCATGTTACATTATACATCATGTTACGTTATACATCATGTTACGTTATACATTATGTTACGTTGTATATTATCTTACGTTATGTTATATTACATTGTTATGTTATATATTATGTTATGTTATATTATGTTACATTACATTATATTACATTATGTTGTATATTATGTTACGTTGTTATGTTACATCATTATATTGTTATGTTATATATTGTTATATTAATATTATATAACTTATTTTGTCCCATGTATATATTACATTGTTATATTAAATTGTTATATAACTCTCACTACATATTATTAATTATATATTATTATATGTAATGTTATGTTGTATTACATTGTTATATTACATTATGTTATGCCATGTTACGTTAAGACTTTTTGACAAGCTAATTTTCTGTGAAATCAATCCCAAGAGTAATGGAATTTACAGCACAAACCTCTGTAGAGAGTTTCTACGTTACACAGAATGATCTTCAGTACCATAACTAACTCGGTGCAGATGGATCCTGGGCTGTTCCTCCTGCTGGGAGATTTACTCATGGACCAAGTGGAATCTCCACCCAAAAATCTCTCACTGAATTTCTACACACACACACACACACACACACACACACACACACACACACACACACACACACGAAATGTAACTACAACACCAAGTGCCAACATTCCAGCAGCTGGTCAACAACCCGGTAACTCACAGTGAACTCAAAAATCAGAAGTGAGCATTCCTACTTAAGGGATATTTTTTAATGTGGCTGCAAAAATTTTGTAAAGTAAATATTGCCTTAGGAAAACAGGAATGCATCATTTTTTCCTGCTACAGAAACATGAATGATTTCCACATTCTGTGGAAAGAAAAACAAAAACAGGACTATAGCTTTATTTGATGTTAAAAATGTGTGTGGCACTGTTGTGAATCAACTCTCATAGCGTGAACTACTGAGCAGTTTTCATGGTGGGAAATAACATCAACACAGGGTGCCAATACTTTAATATTCGGCACGGGGATTCAATACTGAAATTGCGCATACTGGTATTCAGATCCCAAACATTTGCGGTTGCATTTTACATTTCCTTACGGTGACATTTCCTATTTCCTAACGTTGATTTAGTATCTTGTGGCTTCATTAAGTTGTTTTAAGTGCATGAGTAACTATCGGCACGCAATACATAATAAAATGGAAAATTATAGGATGTGCTGGATCAAGTGCTATTTTATAAGCTGCTCTATTTAAGCCATTTAGTTAAATTAACCCAGTTATTAACTTGATAATTATGCGCCAATATATTGGCGGAATCCCATTATATTTATTTTAATGCTTAATCTTCTTGTTCAGTCATACATCATCAGATTAGTTTTTATTTTTAATTTTTAATATTGTTTCTTGCTTTTATGTTACCTCGTACTACATTTGATTGCAAAAAAAACGCAAAAAAGTCCCTGATTTTTTTCAGGTGTAAAGGCGAGGGGTTGTACTTAAAGTCGGTGAACTACACACGAATAGATGGGGGAAATGGGCGGCAACCTCGGAGGCGTGGACTACACACAACTGATTTGCATATTCTGAAGGGGGCGGCTCAGAATATCGACTTATGTACCCGTGTAGCTGAAGTCTTTCCTAGTGGAAATATTGACATATTTGGACTCGAGTCGTCGACTTTGACTAAAGCCAGTCGAGATTCAGGATCTAAGGGACAATAAAAAAAACCGACTGATAAAAATGAAAATGAAACATTTCAATCGTGACGCTGTGTCTTAAATGTGTGTTCGATATCAAGAATTAGGAAGCAACTTTAGCAGACAGTCACGACACTACTGAAGATCACTATGCCAGAATTTATTTCATATCAGGACGACGTCTGTCACTATTGCGTTTGAACGATCACTGGTCCGCACTATTGTTTAGCTCCGCCCACATGATTTCACACGCCCGAGAAAAGGAACCTAATTCAGCACTGAATCGAAAAAATCGAAAACTCTGACGTTACATTCAGAAGTATTTACTGATCTAGAAACTCCACGCAAAACGGAGCTTTCTGTAGGTTTGAAGGCGACGAGAGGTTTTTCAAATTTAAATACTACCTCTATTAGGAAAACCGGTTAGTGTTAGTACTTATTAACAGTCCAGAATAGTACATAAGGATGTGATTTGATACCCGGCGCTAACTATTGCTGAATTCCTCCGCTAGTGCAATTTAAAAGAAATTAACAAAACAATACAGGAGACTCTGAGTTTCTCTCAGGACCCCAATTTGTAAATAAACGTGGGGTCATGACTCTAGTTTGGCAACCTCTGGGTTAAATGGTGTAATGTGATCTAGCTAGCAACATGGCGGTTTCGTCCAAAGTTCTCTCCAAAATGATGACAAAAAAGGATACAGGGTACTTGTTCCAAAATAAAGACCATCGTATGCCAGACAGAGTCAGAAGATTCTGGTAGGGAGGGAGACCAACGAATCAGGAGGGAGAGAAAGAGTGGACAGAGTGGTTCAGAGAGTGGAACCACTCTGATGGAGAGCCTGAGGGTGATGGTGACGGTGACGGTGATGTAGAAGCTGAGTGCGAGTACTAGAACATTAGCCACTGCTTCCAAAAACTATATAAAAAATATATATATATATATACACAAGTCATCCACCTGAACCCATAGAGACCAGACCACCAGGTGAGTGTGTAAAGAGTCAGGGAGATGTTACCTGAAGTAGTCCCACAGCTTCAGCAGTCTCTCCTTCTCCGTGACTGAAGCCTGGCCAACCCTGAGCACAGCACACACACACTCCTGTTGTCTACACTCGTAACGTCATTCACTCATCGTAAATAGGATAAAGCTACTACTAAAAATATATATATATAAAAACAATAAGTAAGTACACTGACGATTCCACAACAACTTGGTTCGAAATCACTTTGTCTGTGAGGTTAAAAGAGCTCTTCTTCACCCCAAGAAAGATAAAGAATTTTTTAATAAGCAAGGAGTAAACCACTCTGTCATGCTGTATTAGTAAAACAATCAACGACGGGGTGGTGTGATGAAGCGGAGTCGCTGTTACCACCCTGATGTTGATTATTTTCTTCTAACAGCACGTCCCAAAGTGTTTTATTCCTCTTATACCACAGCAAGGTTTTTTTGTTGTTGTTGTTTTTTTGTTTTTTTTTTTATCTGAAAAGTGCTGACACTTGAGACTCCAAGTGAAGCGTGTGCCGTACAAGCCCCTGTGAACGAGCTGTTACTATAGAAACGATAACGCATTAGAACGAGCGCGTTGATATAAACCACTTCAGTCATTTTCACTTCCTGTTTCTCTTCTGTAAAAAAAATAAAATAATAAAATAAATAAAAAGTACAGAGTTCCACTTTCTGACCCTGAAAATAAAAAAAAAAAAACTTGCTTCCTCACTTGCTTTAGTTTACTCTGGACAGGAACAGTTTTCCGACATCTCGGTTTTCTGAAACTAAACACACAAAGCTGGTTTGTGTTATTGGAAATGAAAAAGGGAGAAAATCCAGATCCTTCCACCAGCGGTAAAAATACTCTCGGGCATTAATTAAAGGTTCGCGTGTGTAAACAGGGTCCACAGAGCACGGTGCGTTTCACAGGAGCCCTCCATCTTTAATATACATGCAAAACACGGGACAGAGTCTATGCAAATCGATTTACCTTGAACCCGTAATACAATGTGCCTCAGCCTGACAATAAACTCAGAACCGGAGATTCTGCATGCAAATTGGACTACCACACGGCAGGTATTATATGTGCGTGTAAGCCGGTTTTGGTCAGCTGAAGACAAAACGAAACCAAAAATCAGAATGTTTCTAAAATGATGACTGCGGTAAAGTTTCCTATGAGATATTCAGCTCGCACTTCCACCTCCAAACGCCAAGAGCCTTGGAAACACTTTTCTGCCTTTAATCAGAATTGCACTTTCGGTTTTAGTAAATCAGTGCCTCTGAAGCCAATGTCTTAACAACCGTGTACTTTTCAGCTTTTTATTTCAAAATAATCGCAGTGATAACCTTTTAACAACACGATATCAAGCTTATCGTCTTTTTTTTGGTTCTGTTTTCTACCTCAGTGACCACTTTATGTCACCTTATTTCACTTTACAGGTCTACGTAAAGGCCGTGCGTTGCCATCTGATCTTCAAGAAAAAGAAAGCTAGCTGGGTTATAGACTGAACCAGGACTGGAAACAGTCAAGGACACTTTCATTGTTTGTGAAAATCTTCACTGATAAAGTTCTCCACTGGAGAGGTGTTCTGGCGCTCCTGCGAGGACAAATTTTTCTCGAATGTGTAGCAAATGCTTTACAGTTCTCTGACTGAATCAGCCCTAAGGTGTGTGTGTGTGTGTGTGTGAGTGTGTGAGTGAGTCTGTTCAGTTCCATATTTACACAGGAAGTGGAACCTCCTGAGGCTCCTCTATAGGGAGGCAAGTCTGAGCAGGTTAAATCCCAAATGACAGAGAAAGAAATTCAGAGGGCGAGAGACAAGAAAGGGAAAGGGGAGGGAAGGGGGGGGAGCGCGGAGAGGCTGGAAATCCAGCATACGATGAGATCAGACACCTCAAACACAACACCAGAGAATCCTCAACACCACCACGTCCAACAGAAACACATGGAGAACCCAGAAGAAACACAAATCATCTCCTGAGTGGAAGAACAGAGCTCCTCCCAAAACCATCCCCACCCTGATGAACAGATCTCCACACAGGAACGAGCCATAGTCCAAGAGCAAGCCACAACACAATACACTGAGCCACCAGCAGTGGAACAGAGTCAACATGACTCCCCTGGAACAGAGACACAACCGCTCCGCTCCTCCTCGCCCCGCCCGCCCGCCACGCCACGCCCGCGCCACACACGCAGACGGAAACAAAACAGTCATGCTCACGAACTCTAAAGGCAAATATATCAAACCAAATAAATTTCCCAGTAAGAAAGTGCGTATCGTCTCGTTTAAAAAAATCAACTGTTAAGAGACATGTTGCTTTTGCAGCAAAGTACCTGGTGGGCGAAACCCGGAGGAAGGCGTGCACGGAGATCCAATGTAAACTGCCAGCCGGACAGCAGCAGCTGCAAGAGTGGACAGGGGCAACTGGAAGGCTGAGTGCTGCCAGCTTTGCTGCCTCACTGGAGATTGTAAGACAAGGAAAACCTTTTACTGACGGAGGAGGAGGATATGTAAACTCATGCATGTTGAGTATGGAAACTGAACTGTCTGGAGATTTCCAGAACAAGGAGAAAATCATTCGGAAAATTAAAGACATGCCCCTGTCAGCCCCAACAGTGCGTGACCGCGCCGTCATGATGGCACGTGAGATAGAGAGGGGAAAGGAACGGATATAAATCTTGCGCTGGATGAGTTTGTTTGGTGGTGCATATTTGTTTGTTTTTGAGTTGTCTATGGACCTTTTTATAATAGTAAAATATTCGTTTTTGCAATGGCTCTTGCGAAAAAAAAAAAAAATGCATTAACCAAAAATGAAAAAAATGGCTCTTTGGTGAAAAAAAGGTCCCCGACCCCTGCACTAGACGGATAGACTTCTACAGAAAGACAGCCTGAGGAATCCCAAAGTCAAGACAAACGTTTATTGTCATATGCACAGTGAGGAAAAACAGGTTTCCCTGTACAATGAAATTCTTTCTTTGCTGTCCACAATGAATGCCAGGAGAAGTACAAACTATGTAGAATAAAAAAAAAAAAAAAAATGCATCATCGTGCACGGTGAAATTAACAAGCTGCATTCTCCACACCAGAAAACACCGGAGAACTCTGCTCTCTAGCGGAGAGAGCATCCAAAAGTTGTTAGATCTCTACTCAGGGTCAGGATACAGCATCACAGACTTAAACCTCAAACCTCATTAAAGCATTCACAGTGAGAACACAAACCCCGCTATCAGACCACTGCTAAACTCTACTGTACCTGAACCAATCGCAGCGAGGTGCAGCACCGCCTCTCCACGACACACTCGTACCGCTACACCCGAAACCTCGATCCAAAAAAGAAAATCCATTTCCCTTCTATCCTGACAAGTGCTCCAGTCCCTGCTGCAGAGAAACACCCCCATAACAGGATATTACCACCTCCATGTTTTACTGTAGGAATGGTGTTATTTGGATGGGGAGCTGTATTGGATTTCTGCCAGACATATCGTTTGGTCTTGAGGCCAAATAATTCAATTTTAGTCTCATCTGACCATAACACCTTTTTCCATGTGGCCTCAGAGGATGTTGTCACATGCACACTATGACCACTCTTTGTCATAAATTCCTGCAACTGCTTCAGAGTTGCTGTAGGCCTCTTGGTAGCCTCTCTGACCAGTTTCCTCCTGGCTCTTTCATCCAGTTTGGAGCGACGTCCTGATCCAGGGAGGGTCTGTGTTGTACCAAATACCTTCCACTTCTTAATAACAGACTTCACTGTGCTTCTAGGCATTGATAAAGCCTTTGAAATTTTTTTGTATCCATCTCCTGACTTGTGCCTGTCCACAACTTTATCCCGGAGATCTTCTGACAGTGCATATTTGATCGTTTGCTTCAGTTGCACTACAAAATGCTCCAGGAAAGCTCTTTTCATGCTGAGCTAATCAAAATGATTTTGATTATTGAGTTTACAAGTCATTTTTATGAGGGGGTGATCCTTTTTCCAACTCAGTGATTCTGTTTTTTATTTTTCTCTGACATGTTGGTGTTATATCTTGTCTGGCCACTGGTTGAGCTGCCAGGAAGGATATAATAACTCATGTAATCACTCTGTACAACCGCGGTGAGCAGAAAAGCATCTCAGCATGCACTAAAGCATCGAACCTTGAGGTGGAAGAGCTACAACAGCAGAAGAGCACTTTGGGTTCCACTTCTGTCAGCCAAGAACAGGAAAGAACAACGTATGAACACTAAATTAAACATACAGTAATGGAAGAAGCAAGTGATCAAAAGCCCTTTTGGAAAACGTACAAAAACCAGGACAGGACCAGGATCAAGCGAACAAACAGCCGTAGAAAATGGAACAATCTGGAAAAACTACTTTACAGATCTGTTCAAATCTGCCAACCCTGAACCATCAGCAATGAAGAAAACGTTCAGCGAAATGGAAACTGCCATTAAAACACACTAGAATCGAGAGAGAGAGAGAGAGAGAGAGAGAAAGAGAAAGAAAGAAAGAGAAAGAGAGACAGGGACAGACAGATTCTGTAGAGCTGCTTCATGATAATGTCCAATTTTATAACCTCTATATAAATAAACCTGATCAAACTGAAAAGAGAGAGAGAGAGAGAGAGAGAGACTTTATGTCTCTGCAAAGATGCAAATAAACATCTGTGAAAAGATGAATTATACATGTGTAGGAGTTAATTTATAAACCTTTGAGGGTGCAGGGAAATGCGATAAAAGTCACACACAGACACACACAGACACACACAGACACACACAGACACACACAGACACACACAGACACAGTCAATAAAGATTAGGATGCAAAATACTGGAATAATCCATTAACTGGTGTTGGGTTAAAGTTTCAACAGTATTCTCCCATTTCGCTCTCAGAGGAAACACTAAAACTGGACTAAACCACTGATTTACAGCGAGGAGGGACACGCTGGACTTTTAATCAAGTGTGTGTGTGTGTGTGTGTGTTTGTTTTCACTGAATGACCTGACTGATTAAAATAAATCACACATTGATTAGTCTGTAGTAGTACTGAGAAGGAAGTGCATTATGGTCAAGTTGGGGACAGACTGTGTGTGTGTGTGTGTGTGTGTGTGTGTGTGTGTGTGTGTGTGTGTGTATGCGCGCGCGTGTGTGTGTGTCTACCAATCAGCATTTGCGCAGCTGTTCTAAACTCTGTGACATTAACTAACACTCTGGAAGCCTTCTTGCCTTTCTGGAAGTTTCTTGTTCCTTTCTCTCGGTCACAGTAAACGGAGGATGTTTTCAGGTCACCGAAAACGGTCAAAAACTACACTTTTTGACCAAGGCTGGAAATTTTGATTTAAAAAAAAAAAAAAAAAAAAAAGATGAACCAGGCCTACGACACAGTGTTCAGTCTAACACTTCATGTTAACATGAATGGGATGACGCCGATCCGATACCCGGATCCCGATCCTGTAACAAACGGAATTGGAATTGGAAATGCACTGGAAATGTTTACATGTAAAGAGACTTGATTGTATTTTTTCTTGTCAGGACTGATATAATAATTATAGTAAAGTATAAATATAATAAATATTTGCAATGTATCTGCTTAAACTAAATAACTGAATTAAAGAAAAAAGAACTGAATCCATAAGCTCCGATTTTTAGCTATGTACTTTCAGCTGTATTTTTTAAGGTGCTTCAGCTAAAAAATTATTTCAAAGCTTAGTAGTTTCAATGAAAAAATATCAATAATGGGTATCGATACCAGCTGACGCTCAAAGATTCGTCACCGATACCGGCTGACGCTCAAAGATTCGTCACCGATACCGGCTGACGCTCAAAGATTCGTCACCGATACCGGCTGACGCTCAAAGATTCGTCACCGATACCGGCTGACGCTCAAAGATTCGTCACCGATACCGGCTGACGCTCAAAGATTCGTCACCGATACCGGCTGACGTTTAAAGATTCGTCACCGATACCGGCTGACGCTCAAAGATTCGGTATCGATACCGGCTGACGCTCAAAGATTCGTCACCGATACCGGCTGACGCTCAAAGATTCGTCACCGATACCGGCTGACGCTCAAAGATTCGGTACCGATACCGGCTGACGCTCAAAGATTCGGTATCGATACCGGCTGACGCTCAAAGATTCGTCACCGATACCGGCTGACGCTCAAAGATTCGTCACCGATACCGGCTGACGCTCAAAGATTCGTCACCGATACCGGCTGACGCTCAAAGATTCGTCACCGATACCGGCTGACGCTCAAAGATTCGGTATCGATACAGGCTGATGCTCACGATTGGTGGGATCGCACCATCTCTAGTTAATGGTAATGTTAATTGGATAGAGATTAAAACGTTGTCTGTTAGCTCTGTTGTGCCGCTCAGCACTCAGACACGCTCACACAGTCTGAGCAGCAGATGAGTAATGCAGAAAAAGTGTATAAATTTGACTGTTTCAGCATGCTTCTCTGTGCATAACAATAAATGAGTTCAAACAGAAAAACATCCCCTTCAATGCCATTTGTGTGGCGTGTGCACCTGCAGCTGGATTCATCAGCAGTCTGAATCTCACAAGCAGCCACAACGCTGCAGGAAACAGTGATTATCTAAAGTGATCCAGGAAGTGCAACATCGGGCCTGTGCAGCAGCAGCGGCGTGACCTCTTTATACACGCTGTAGAAACAACACGAGGGTTGCTTGGAAGACGCAGGTGCAGGTAAGTTAAACAGGTTGTACAATACGCGTGTGCTAAACGTGGAGTAAATGAATCATCGATAGGTGTAACAATGGACACAAAAAGATGTTAGCGAGCAATAACTATCTGAATAACGGCAAACTAGTTTCATATGCAACAATAAAACACTTGGTGACACTCTGTGATGGTAAAATAATCAACGTTAACAATAACCAACCCTAATTTCCCCATCACAGCACGTCATGACGTTTTATTCCTCTTACACCACAGCAATCTGGAAACAATTTTTTTTTTTTTATGTATTAAAGAGCGACGCGTCATACTTTTTATCCGTTTATTCTTACATTTACGCCGTTCCCTCAACGTCGCCTCTTTTTTCTCGCGACGTTAATTAGACAAAAACAACAACAACGCAGATCGTCACGTTACGAGAAAAGAAGCGTAAACTCCTCTGTCCTGAAGATGTCGGAAAAGTTACAGCACGAAGCGCTGACACTGGAGACTCCTTCCATGAATGTTAAATAACCTCCTTTATTTTAACGTTTTCAACTCCTCTGAATAAGCCGTTACTATAGAAACGATAACGTATTAGAAAGAGCCCGTTGATACAAACTGACCAATCAGAATCAAGTATTCGACAGCACCGGGCTGATTATAATATCGAAATTGTGCATAAATATGTCACAGTACACTTTTCTGAGCTGAAATCTTTAAAAAAAAAAAAAAAATCTTTTTAAAGGTTTATTTTTAGATACGACACTACTGTTTAGCTGGCAAACCCATACATCGTGATACAATATTTCGGGTTATATCGTCCACCCGTACTGCCAGC
The DNA here is from genome assembly GCA_023630585.1 of Cranoglanis bouderius. Classification (NCBI taxonomy): domain Eukaryota; kingdom Metazoa; phylum Chordata; class Actinopteri; order Siluriformes; family Cranoglanididae; genus Cranoglanis; species Cranoglanis bouderius. Next base: position 2,228,708 of record CM042537.1, read on the forward strand.
CCAGTGAGACTTGCCCAATATCACTTAACCAGATTATTTAAAATGCGAAACAATGTCTAAGTTAAATAATCTTCATTTTATAAACTATATTAGATTAGACTTGTTATATTTTGCACTGTAGATGAGACTCATGTGTTCCAGGTGTAATAAATAAGTATCTATTTATATTGTCTGGGCAACAGATCTTCTAGTTTTGGCAGTGAAAACATAATCTCTCTCTCTCTCTCTCAGCAACATGGCACGTAACATAAGCAGAAACCAAAATAGTTTCCATCTTAGCTACAGTGACTCACAGGAAGACAAAACACCGGGTATGAAAGAAAGGACGTCACAGATTGGATTCAGAGAACTGGCTTTGACGCAGGTAAAAGGATTATCTGCTTCTGGGACACAGCCGAAAGCTGGAGGAGACACGAGCTGTGCATTAAGTGAAGAGTTTTACACCTCGTCTCATACAGGACAGAGTAAATCAGTTCAATTATATTAAGCGCAAACGTTGATTATTTATTACCCCTTCAATACGATTTTTTTTTTTTTTTTAACTTTATAAGCCCGGCTGATTTTTCTTCAGGGGGAAAATAAATTAAAAAAAAAAAAAAAATCTCAGAAGCACATTATCTTTGGCTCGATTTCAGCTTCCGGACTTCAAACAGGAAGTAAAGTTCATCGCTCAGGAAGCTCTTGAGCAACCAGAGACGACGTCGAGTAAACAGTGTGCAGTTGCTCAAGCCCCGCTGTCACCCTGCCGTAAACGTGACAGAGATGACCAGCAGACGCTACTGCATCGCGTCCAAAAACACTAATCACTTACTGGCCTCCAATTTGTGATGAGTAAGCAAACACAGGATCAGACAGTAGTAAACAGTAGTGTATAAACATCCCCGGATTAGTATGGATACATACATTATAAGGTAAGGGTGGACGGTTTGACAAAAATATATCATATCACGATATTTATTTCTGAGACACATCAGTATCGATACTGGTATCAGGTAGCGCTCCGATACCAACATCCGGTGCTTAGTGTACGTTTGTCGAAATATTTTACAGAAATATTTAACGATTAATGATCAGTGCTGGAGAAGGAACTACAGCATCTTCCTACAATACAAGTAACTTTGATAAAAGTTTTTTTTTTTTTTCTCAATAGAGTGGTGTATTTAATAGAGAGCAGAACTGTCATACGCTCGAGAGCGAGCACTTCACTTCAGCGAGCACTGAGACACACACCCTTCTCCAGGGTCTAAACATTAATTCATGGCTCCTCGTGCTCTTTTTTTCACCGATACCGATCTGCACGCTCGGGTCGGCCGACACGAGCTGTTTAGTCCGTGAAGCGTCCGTCATCATCACCAGCAGACACACCGTAATCCTCTTCAGCCCAGCTACACTTATTAATAGGCGGCCTACAGGAGCTGCTGAGAAAGCACAAGCTTTAAGCAGATAAACACCTCTTCTTTCCATCGCACCTGCAATCCAGCTCCTCCTTATCCGCCCGTGTGCTGTGTGGGTTATTCCATTCAGCCGTCTGCGCAGTCACTGACGGAACGGTCTGAGAGCTTTCACGGCTGACTGAACCTCTGAAAATGCCAGCAGGTCAATCATTCGGCGGTGGAACTTTTTGTCCCCCCCCCCCCTTATTTTATATAGATTTTCCAAACTCTGATGTGTTCGGCTCCAGAGCACACGCGGGACCAGGCCGGTCACCATGTTACGCAATTTTCAGTAAAGATTAATTGCTGTGGACACTAACAATTTCTGATTAAAAGTAGTGGAAATAAATACACATGCTGTATTCATTAACACTGAGATTAAAGTGCAGCATTCTACTGATTTACAGGAAAAATCATTAAAGACCGTAGATTGGTTTGTAAAAAAAATTAAAATTAAAACTAAACTAATTTACCTCTACTATAAAGACCTTGTTTTGAGCTCTTAATGTTTTATATATGAAGTATTTTTAGATTTGCAATTATTTTTAATAATAATAATAATCGGAAGAAGAAGAAGAAGAATTTAAGTAATTTAAACACAAATTATTACGATTATTATTATTAGTTGTACTAGAAGTATTTGTCATTATTAATAGTTAATAAAACAACAACAATAATAATAATAATAATAATAATAATAATCGGAAGAAAAGGAAGATGAAGAATTCTCTCTTCTTCAACATCATCTCATTGTTTCAATAATAAGAATATAAAGTATTTCAAATAATATGCAATTATGATGATTATTAGAGATAGAGATGTTTTATTTATTAATAGTTAACAATTACAATAAGAACAAAAAGAATAATTCTTCCTCTTATTATTATTTTTTTAAATTACCTTTTTATAAATATTTTCACACCTTTTTGCAGAAAACCAATAAATATCGCTTCATTTCTTCCTTGATCTCCAGATAGACCTTCCTTATTTACTTAAAACTGATTTTCTCTCACGTGTGATGATGCAAGACTCGCCGTGCTCATACATTACTATTTGAAACGGAATGATATTTCTGCCTTTGCGCAGGAGTCTCCTGCACCTCCTGCTGGGCGCTGAGGGAAGCAGTACGGAATGAAAGTGAAAGAAAGTGACATGTGAAGGCCAATGTATGGTAACCCATACTTGGAATTTGTCCTCTGCATTTAACCCATCAAAGTTAGTGCACACACATTAGGAGTTGTGAGTAGTGAACACACACACACACACACACTACAAACCGTGAACACACCCGGAGCAGTGGGCAGCCATTTTTGCTGCGGCGCCCGGGGAGCAGTTGAGGGTTAAGGGCCTTGCTCGAGTGCCCAACAGAGGCAGCTTGGCGGTGCTGGGATTTGACCTCACGACCTTCCGATTGGTAGCCCGACTTCTTAACCACTGAGCTACCACCGCCCCCCAAATGTACACGGATGCTGTGTTCAAGTGGGAAGAGAGGTGGTTCAGACTTCCAGGTAGGAAAGATCTGTTTGAAGCTCTGATTTCTGCGATTCTGTGACGTCACCGTGACAACATGGCAGCGCTCACGGTGAAGAGTAAGCACAATAGAACAACAGCGTGATTCCAAGCAAGGATTTTAAGCGTTCGTTGTTTTATAACTTCCTGTTTATATTTGAAATCGCTAAAAACTGCAAGATTTTCCGATCAAACTGCTCCTTCACGTCATTTCCGGAGCCATTAATCAGTACGTACAGGATTTCGCGGAGCTTTGGCTGAACGCGCGTTGTGATTACGTCACACGACACGTCTTGGCCCAAATCTGCGGTAAATCTGCGCCAGCTTCGAAAACTTGCGAGCTCCTCCAAATATTGTGGAGTACACCGAGCATACGCTTTATTTCCGGGTTCAGACGGCTGAGCTCGCGTGAACGCTCTAATGTGGGAAGTAGAGTTGGGAGATTCCCAGTTGCAAGCAAGAGAGACGCGGCTGCAACATTTCCCGTCAGAAAGCGCAAAGCATGTCTTTACTTCATGGACGCAAAACCGTGATTTCAAGCTTGGTACGACTGACGATTCAATTCAGTTTTATTTGCATAACAACGTTTAACAATGGACATTGCCCCAAAGCAGCTTTACAGAAATATATAAACTCAAGATATAGATTTTAAATGTATGAATTTATCCCCAATGAGCAGCCAGAGGCCACGGTGGCGAGGAAAAACTCCCTGAGACGCTATGAGGAAGAAACCTTGAGAGGAACCAGACTCAAAAGGGAACCCGTCCTCATCTGAATGACACCGGATAGTGCGGTTATAAATAAATAAATAAATCTCTTCTATAAATGTGCTAATGCTACATGGTGAAATAGGGCAGTTGTGTAACCAGGAGAATTCATTACAGTTTTTATATGAAATCTGTTTTGTTGAACTTCTCCACTGTTCACTGACGGAGACTTGAGTGTGAAACTGTTTGTGGCGATTGCAGTCCTAAAGCTTCTATAGCATAACTAGGTCCAAAGCCATCTTTATGGTTTTTAAATGGTACCATCCTCAGTAATCTCAATGATCTTCAGGCTGCACCGTGTGGGGCAGAAGTAGGGCGTCAGGATGGAAAATATCCGGAATCGCCTGTTAACTCTAACTATCGTGATGGCTGTCGAGTCGGACAATTTAAACGTTTGTGGGAAATCGTAGGGCGGGGCGACATGGACCAATAATATCTCATATCTCTGTATTTTTAGGCTGAATTGCGATACACGATATACAGTACTGGGCAAAAGTTTTACCTACCCTATTTTTTTTTTTTTTTTTTTTTTAGTACAAACTTTGCTATAGATGTTTTATTTTATGACTTCTACATTATCGAGTCAGTACAGAAAACATTTCAGATTCCCAAACGTTAGTTTTCCAGCACAAAATGAACTGTTACAGAGAAATGTTTTGTACGTCATTAAAGAAAGCAGCGCATTACGTAAGAGACACTTTTCGTGCCGCTGATCAGATAAAGCCGCGAACGTCTTCGCTCTCAAAACATGAGACCTAAATTAAGGAAATGAGGTAGCATGTTGTTTATCAGAGCCACTTCGCTCCGCTGCTCTTCACCACAGAGCACGTCTAGTTTATATAGGTTTACTTACATTTTACATACCTTTAGTTATAGCGAACAGCTTTTACAGACTTATTTACATTTACAGACCTTTCCGCTGTATCGATGAAGCGTACATGACACTTGTTAAGTATGTTTGGCCACGCCTCCTTCGCACAAAATCCGTAACCCTGGCGACCATTTTTGTCTGAGAGTCTGACCTGATGTGCAGCCAGGACAGCATGGGCGTAGTTCCTCCACCGAACACCCAGACGGTGAAGAAGACGATGAGCAGCGTGGTGGTGAACATCGTCTGCCTCGCGTACGTCGCAGTGTCGCGGATCGCCAGCGCAAACGCCATCGCTCCTCGAAGACCTGCAACACGCACACACACACACACACAATTTATAGGAATTTATACACAGACTACATCGGTCACGATTATTACATCACCTCATCATTATTAGCGCTGCCATTATCCTCAATAGAGAGCTTCAAACTACATTATTTACCTCATGATTTTTCCCAGAATGCACTGCTAATCCTTTCAGTGTATATAACATTACGAGAGATTAGCCGAACTAAACTTTGTGCTACCTAGTGTTAGCAAAATAACCGCTTCAACAGCAGCCAAGTTCACTCACAAGCTAGCTAATGCTAGGATAAATATTCTAGGTGCTAGAAAGCTAACATTGACTGTTTTATTGTATTTTTTTAAAAACCAGTAACAGAGTTTGCTAGTAATCTAGCTAACATGAGGTAAACTACTGTGCAATTTAAACTAACAGAGCTAGCTAGCACATGCCTAACTACAACATTATGTTATTAAACCCAGCAATTAGCAATTTTCTTCAAGTTAGCTAATGTTAGGCTAATTATTATATAGTGTAATTAAAGCCTGCAGCCAAGCTTGCTAGCAAGCTGATTAACTAAGCTAATTAGGGTAGCAATCTAGCTAATGTTTTGTTACAAACAAAACTAGTAAGCTAACTATCACACTGTGTGTTTAAAACCTGCAGCCAAATTCACTAGCCAGCTAGCTAGCATTATCCTTTTGTAGCTACATTTGCTAGAATGTTAGCTAACAAATAAGTAATTTATTATATTGTGTCATTAAAACAACTAACTAAGCTAGCTATAATGTTAAGCTGACTATTATAACATGTGAACTAAAACCAGACGCTAGGAAGCTAACATTAGGCTAACTGTTACATTGCGTTAACAAATTAAAACCAATAGCCAAGTCTGCTAGTAAGCTAACTAACATTAGGGTAGCAATGTAGCAAACATAAGTACAGACATAACCCTAGCAAGGTAACTATTAATTAACTATTATGATTAAAAGCAGTAGCCAAGTTCACTAGCAAGCTAACAAACAGATAAACTATCATGTGATGTAAACTACTAGCTAATTTACCCAACAAGCTAACAATTGACAATTATATTGTATATTAAAACTACTGACCAAGTTGGCTAACAAACTAACGTTAGGGTAACTATTATGCTATGTAAACCTGTAGCCACGTTTGTTAGCATTCTAGTTAACATTAGGCAAACAACTGTGTGATTGTTAGCTAACAAGCTAGCTAACATTAGCTTAACTACTATATTGGTAAATTAAAAGCAGTAGCTTAATCTGTTAAACAGTTAGCTATCTCAATGTTAGGTTCAGCGTTATAGTAACAAAAAAATAAAAAATAAAACCAGGTGCTAAGAAGCTAACATTAGGCTACATTTTAGATCATGTTATTGAAAAGCAGGAGCCATGATTGCAAGCAAGCTAACACCATATAAACTACTGTGTGATTTAAAGTAGTAAATAATGTCACCAGCAAGCTAGCCAACATTAAGCTACGATATATTATAACACTAGCCAACTAGCTAATTTTCAGAAATATATTATATTGTATTATTAAAACTATTGGCTAAGTTTGCTAATAAGCCATCTAATGTCAAGTTAAACGTTACAGTATGTAAATAAAACGAGGCTCTAGCACACTAACGTTAGGCTAACTATTGTTTTGTGTGATTAAAATAAGTTAAACTGAGAAGCCATGTTTGCTACTTTGCTAACTAGCGTTAGTCTAACCATTACATTTTTTATTAAAGAAGTAGTGAAGTAGCAAACGAGAGTTAGCATGCAGGACAGGAGCACAGGGAGAGATGAGATCAAGTCTGGTTTCTTTGCTAGCTCTTTGATGTTGGAGAATTAGCAGGAGAGCGGTGCTCCACTCTGAGCTCAGCTATTCAGTGACTCATTTCTCATTTTAGGTCATGCTGAGCTCCATGTGGGTGATGAACCATGGAGAAAAGATTTAACAAGCTGATGCCTGCCAAAGGATCATCACACACACACACACACACACACACACACACACACACACACACTCAGAGACACCTTGGCTGTCGTTCAGGAAAGATAAGACGATACCTGCGAACATCATCATGTGCTGGAAGTTGGCGCCAATTTTGTGTCTGCGTCCGAGGTTCAGCAGGAAGGACAGGGGGTAGATGTTCGAGGCTCGGCCGATAAAAATGGCGATCTGGCGAGCAGGATGAAGTTAAAGAAACGCGCTTCAAAACGGACATCGGAAGAACAAATCTGACCTTCAAGGGCCTTGAAGTTGCAAACAGTTGCTTTGTTTGTTTTTTTTTAAAGCAGCGGTGTGTAATATTTAACGCCCTCTGCTGAATAAAAGGTTTCTTAAAGGAGCGGTGTGTGATGTTTAGCCCCCTCTGCTGAGTAAAAGGTTTCTTAAAGGAGCAGCGCGTGATGTTTAGCGCCCTCTGCTGCCTGCGATGTTTCTTAAAGGAGCAGTGTATCATGTTTAGCGCCCTCTGCTGCCTGCGATGTTTCTTAAAGGAGCGGTGTGTGATGTTTAGCGCATTCTGCTGCCTGATATGTTTCATAAAGGAGCAGTGTGTGATGTTTAGCGCCCTCTGCTGCCTGCAATGTTTCTTAAAGGAGCGGTGTATCATGTTTAGCGCCCTCTGCTGCCTGATATGTTTCTTAAAGGAGCAGTGTGTAATGTTTAGCGCATTCTGCCATATGAGAGGTTTCTTAAAGGAGCAGTGTGTGATGTTTAGCGCCCTCTGCTGAATAAAAGGTTCCTTAAAGGAACCGTGTGTGATGTTTAGCGCCCTCTGCTGCCTGATATGTTTCTTAAAGGAGCGGTGTGTGATGTTTAGCGCCCTCTGCTGAATAAAAGGTTTCTTAAAGGATTCTGCCATATGAGAGGTTTATTAAAGGAGCAGTGTGTGATGTTTAGTGCCCTCTGCTGCCGGAGATGTTTCTTAAAGGAGCGGTGTGTGATGTTTAGCGCCCTCTGCTGAATAAAAGGTTTCTTAAAGGAGCGGTGTGTGATGTTTAGCGCCCTCTGCTGCCTGAGAGGTTTCTTAAAGGAGCAGTGTATGATGTTTCTTAAAGGAGCAGTGTGTGATGTTTAGCGCCCTCTGCTGAATAAAAGGTTTCTTAAAGGAGCACTGTGTGATGTTCTTAAAGGAGCAGTGTGTGATGCTTCTTAAAGGAGCGGTGTGTGATGTTTAGTGCCCTCTGCTGCCTGAGAGGTTTCTTAAAGGAGCAGTGTGTGATGTTTCTTAAAGGAGCAGTGTGTGATGTTTCTTAAAGGAGCAGTGTGTGATGTTTAGCGCCCTCTGCTGCCTGAGAGGTTTCTTAAAGGAGCAGTGTGTGATGTTTAGTGCCCTCTGCTGAATAAAAGGTTTCTTAAAGGAGCGGTGTGTGATGTTTAGCGCCCTCTGCTGCCTGAGAGGTTTCTTAAAGGAGCAGTGTGTGATGTTTAGTGCCCTCTGCTGAATAAAAGGTTTCTTAAAGGAGCGGTGTGTGATGTTTAGCGCCCTCTGCTGCCTGAGAGGTTTCTTAAAGGAGCAGTGTGTGATGTTTAGCGCCCTCTGCTGAATAAAAGGTTTCTTAAAGGAGCGGTGTGTGATGTTTAGTGCCCTCTGCTGCTTGGGAGGTTTCTTAAAGGAGCGGTGTGTGATGTTTCTTAAAGGAGCGGTGTGTGATGTTTCTTAAAGGAGCGGTGTGTGATGTTTCTTAAAGGAGCAGTGTGAGATATTTAGCGCCCTCTGCTGAATAAAAGGTTTCTTAAAGGAGTGGTGTGTGATGTTTAGCGCCCTCTGCTGCCTGAGAGGTTTCTTAAAGGAGCAGTGTGTGATGTTTCTTAAAGCAGCAGTGTATGATGTTTCTTAAAGGAGCAGTGTGTGATGTTTCTTAAAGCAGCAGTGTATGATGTTTCTTAAAGGAGCAGTGTGTGATGTTTAGCGCCCTCTGCTGAATAAAAGGATTCTTTAAGGAGCGGTGTGTGATGTTTAGCACCCTCTGCTGCCTGAGATGTTTCTTAAAGGAGCAGTGCGTGATGTTTAGCACCCTCTGCTGCGTGAATGGTTTCTTAAAGGTGCGGTTTGTGATGTGTAGCGCCCTCTGCTGAGTAAAAGGTTTCTTAAAGGAGCGGTGTGTAATATTTAGCGCCCTCTGCTGCGTTGAATGGTTTCTTAAAGGTGCGGTGTGTGATGTGTAGCGCCCTCTGCTGCCTGGGAGATTTGACTATTATTATTGGGATTTTTATTACTATTCTTATTCTTATTATTATTATAGGATACGAATGCTCCCACAATGAAGATGGGGCTGAAGACGTGGTTCTGGAAGGTGAACAGCGCCAGACCCATGTAGGAGAAGATGAAGTTCTCCGCTAGGAAGTGCAGCACCTCAAACAGCTGAAATGAAGACGCGATATTAATGTTAATATCAGTGATTCATTTCACAGCTTTATAACAGTCTGAAGCTGATGTTCTCTCGCTCAGTCACTTCGAGAACAGCTGGAAGAGCATTAGAACAGTTCATGCACAAGTGCGGTATTTACTGCTGAGTAAAGGATGAGTAACGACTGTTTATTGAATTTTTTTTAAAAGATTTTATTTTAAAATCATGATTTTAATTTTTATAGCTGATGAACATCACATTTTGACTGATAATCAATCATTAAACAAACATGCTGGACACTGAAAACATTCCCTCTAAGCTCATAATTCAGTGCACCGGAGTTAATAACCAATGAACTAACATTTATCTTGACTCTCCGATATTAATTACGTTTAATTACTAGGGATTAAAATGATTAATTGTGCAGCTGCTGAATTGTAATTTGCCCAATTTCTGTCTGGAGTTTCTCCCATTAGCAAATATCTTTTCAGAACTGGCAAAAAAGTAAGCAAAGCCAGCTGTTCCAGATGTAAAGCAGCTTAAAACGCAGACTATTTCACTTCCTCTCTCTTTCCATTTCTGCTTTCTGTAGGTTATTTGTTGTCCGCGTGCTTTCGCAGGTGACTGCTCGCCTTGAAAAGGTCATGGAGTGACTCATACAGTACCTCAGCACCACACTAACAACTAGCAAAGCTGAAACTGGCTCAACGCTGCCCCCTGGCTGTTGTCACCGTTAACCTGCATCCACGCATCATACGGTGCGACGAAGTTTATTTTCTACGAACGACCTGCATTGCTATTGCTGTACTATGATTAAACTTGGTACATGTGGGCGGAGCTTTAAACAGCGCAGGCTGCCGATTGGCCGAACAAAACGGCCACGCTGATATTAAATAACTATGTTTCTGATTTGCCGTTTTGAGAGTATGAATTTCCATCTCTTACCTTATCCACATAAAAATCATCTTCAAGTTACTCCGAAATGGCTTCCTGTTCACTATATGCGCTCACTACATAGGGTGTAAACTACTGTATAACGGTACCTACGTAGTGCAGGACAGAACGCCGTTTCACATTCAGCCATTCAGAAAATCCACGTTTCTGTTGTACGGACTTTTAACCTAGGTTAAAGTATTGGCACCCTTGGCTTCACGTCATGCCAGATGAACTATGCGCGAGATACAGATAGTGTACTGTACAGTCCAGTGGGAATATAATCTCTATAAGTCAGAAGAAATGAAGGAAGAAGAGAGGTGTTGTACCTGTTTGGTGCGTTTGGTCGATTCCTCCGACAGATTGTTGTAGGTGTAGTGAGCCTGCGTGATCCCACAGAATAACACTGCTACAACACCTGCAGGACACAGGGAGCATGTTCGGGATAAATATAAGCCGGGGAATTCCAGCGATGGTCCGGGACTCCCCCTCAGACCACCCACAGATTTATCACTACACGTGAAGACGGGCTTAAAGAGACGGCACACGTATCCTCACCGACGTCTCTTTACGTATGAGAAAACATGACTCTCGATGCGATTCCCTTCTTCTGTGTACCATAAACATAATATAGTTCACCGCTTTATACTCCTTGGGATCTCAGGATTGTTGGGCAGCTGTTAGAAGACCCTCTAACACCATTTTTTTCATGCTAATTAAAGATAATTTACACACACACACACACACACACACACACACACATACCTGTGAAGCCACACGCCTCGGCCAACAGGAAGGTGCTCCAGGACATGAGGAAGAAGAGCGCAGTCTCCAGCAGAGGGAAACAGTGCAGCTTGGTGAACTTGGTGACGTGAACACGGAGTTAAAGCTTTAAATGGTACGACAGCACAACACACACACACACACACACACACACACACACACACACACACACACACACACACACACACACACACACACACACACCACTGTCCTGAAACCGCACTCATACGTACCACAGGGTGGTCACTGTTACCACAACAGCGTTGATTATTTTCCTATAACAGCACATCCATAAGTCTTTTATTCCTCTTACACCACAGTAACGTACCGAAAATTACAACTTATTATTAATTAAAGAACAACAGGATGTACTATTTATCCGACTATAGTTACATTAAACGCTGTGAAACGTCCGTGAGACAAGTTAGTTCATGTTCTCGCTTACGTTACAGCAGCTATAAACGGTCTTACCTATAATACAGTTTTACCTCCGACACTGGAGACTCCTTCCACAAATGTCAAATAAACATCTCCTTACAGAAAACGTCACCACATCAACACTTAATACGTTTACGTGGCGCTTCCGTCGTACACGTCCCTGTCAGTGAGCTGTTGCTATGGAAACGATAACGTATCATAAACCTGCACTAATGTCAGAGCTGCTGTTATAGAGAGTTAATCACCTTCTGACCAATCAGAGTCCAGAATCAGACAGCGCTGTGGTATATTTAGAATGTTTATTTATTTGTTTGTACTTTCCCTGTTTTTGCACATTTTTAAAGTTTACTTAATTATTTTATTTAATTTAGTTCTCACTATATATTTATGTAATGCATGAATGAATGAATGAATTTAATTAATTGTTTATTTATTGCGTGCAGTTTCTGTACATTTTAAAATTTATTTTAATAACTAATTAATTTGCGTAGTTTCGGTATATTTTTTAATTAGTTAATAAAATCAATAAATATACAGAAATTGGGCAAATTAGTTTAGTTAAAAAAAGAAATTTAACTTGCACACTTTCTGTATATTTATGTATATTTTTTTTAATTTATTTTATCAATTAATTAATTTGCCCAAATTCTGTATATTTTTCTATTTGTTTTATTTATTAACTAGATTTAAAGCATCCCAAGCATCACGTTTGTAATCTGGACACCACAACCAACCATTTTTGCTCAAAGACGTTCAGTCAATCTCAGTTTATACGTTAAATTTACTTTAAAGGGGTCGTGACTTGAGAATATATAAGAGGTCATTGTTCTATAAAAACAGCTTTTATTGAAACCAAGCTGCCAAAACGGTTCGTTTCATATTTCGTCTCAGTATGACGTCATACTTCTGATGTACGTCGTCTACTTCTACATCGTTGCCTTTTTAGCCCCGCCCACCGATTCGTGCATGTAGTAGGAGGCGAGTTTTTACCATCTGTCACTACTGCTTTGTCCGTTACAGATCGTTTGATCATTTATGTTTTTTTAACCAAAATGACCCATATTCCACACGTGTAGTGGCGGGGGCGTTGAAAATTACCCAGTCACAGAAGTGGGCGTTTACTTCCAAGTCTTGAATGTGGCACGCCTATCTCTGTTTCAAAGAGAGGGTCAAAAACAGGATAGAAAATAGCCTATTACTTCTAAATTATGATGTTTTTTTGATGTAAAAATCTTTATAAGTGGACCACAGAGAACATTATAAATTTTTTTTTTTTTTTTTTTTTAAATGCAGTTCGTAACCCCTCTAAAAAAACGGATCTAATGACTTGGCTGTACTTTTTACAGCACATTACGCACCCCCTGGTGGTGAACTTACTGCACACGCTTGAAGAAATTGATCTGGTGACGAATCCGCAGATTCTACCTGCTCGAGCAGGTTACAGGTGACTCTTGCAGTGTCGGGATTATAATAACAGTTTTTAATCCATATCATCTGCAGGCATTACGCAGGGTTCGTCGTACACTAAATCTAGACTAAATCTGAGATTTATGATCTGCTGAAAGGATATGAGGGCGGTGACGACTCCGGTGACCGCGCCCATGGCGAAAGATCCGCTGAAGATCCCGAGGAAAATGCCGACGGATTTAAAAAAGGCAGAGGCGTCGAACGTGTGCGTGTTTGTGCCGCTGGGCTGGTAGGCCACGATAGATCTTTAAAACAAAAACAACATCACTTATATATTACATTATAAACAATAAATATAGTAAATTGGCATACAAGAGGGGGGAAAAAAATGCAAAATTGTCCAGGATGTGTTTTAAAGGACCGGTATGTATCCCTTTCCCCGGCTGACTCCACCCACTCTGTCGATACTAGACACTACGCATGCCTTACGAGATGACTTTTAAGGAAAAGGGGGGTGGAGCTGGGCAGCCCATATTGAGCTAGGGGCGGAGCAAAGTTCAGGTCCAGCAAAAAAAAAAAATCAAACGGGAGCTTTAAATGAGGAAACTAGCTTGAACACGAGCATGGTAATATTGTAAAGAAAAATTTTTGTGATTGTCGCCGCCAAAAATGTTCGATTTTGCTGCGGCTTTTTCCAAAATTAGCGTTTTTTGTGGGTTTTTTTGCGGAAAACTACTTGAATTGCACGAAATGGTTCTGCGCGGCCTTTCACGGTGATGTCTGTTCATAAACGAGACCTTTCAGCTGTACTCATGTTCGACGCACGTGAACCGAAGAGGGCTTTGACAGAATGCGCGTCGTGATGACGTCACGACACGTCTCGGCCCAAATCGGCTGAAAACCTGCAGTATAACGCTTCAAAATTGCAAGCTCCTCCGGAGACTGCGGAGTTTCCTTGATTTTGCGTTCATTTTTGCGACCGCAGTGTGATGTAATGTCACGTTCATCCCAATAAAGCATTACTGATTTGAAACGAATTGAACAGAAATGATCCCTGACCTCTCTGACCAGAAGATGGCGCCCGAGGACCACATTTGCATGAAACCGGTGAGATCTTACCGTACTTCACACCTCGCTCCTAGAAAACGGCGGCCACGCCTCCAGCACGTTATTCCTTCACTGGATCGTTTCACTCAATAACATTTTCATCCTTTATTTTCCAGCTCCGCTCGTATGTGATCTGAAATCTGTAGATCTGTCAATACGACCTGAGACACTCACCTGGATCACATGTACTAACCTCGAAATTATGTAGATTCCCAATTTATTCAATGCGATGCTGACGTGAACGGGGTTCCACTGGTGTTCCTAGGGATAATAAATAACCTTCTGGTTCTGTGACAGCTCTGGATACGTCTGAGACACGTCACGTCATGTCACGTCAGTCGACCTGATGATGATGATGATGTTCTTCTCCTTGTGTGTTCAATAAGGATATCTAATAATATCTCTCATCACGTTCCTGATGCTCATGAACGCTAAAAGCAAATCTAATGACTTAAAATGAAACTCATTTAAAATATAACCCCGAGGTTCCGGGGCGTTTGATTTGCCGTACTGCATTTGGTAACAGGATTAAACGGAATTAAAATAAACTTCCCGAACAAAACCAAGAGATGCTTCCAGATTCGTATTGTACATTCAGCTTGATATCCAGTGACCGAGAGCGGCTCGGATAAACAGATGAACCCAAAAAGATCTTATTGGACTGTGCAAAGTCAGTGCACGTGTGTGTGTGTGTGTGTGTGTGTGTGTGTGTGTGTGTACGTACGATGAGAGGACAATGGCCACAGCGTCGTTCATGACGCTCTCCCCGAACAGCAGGGCGTAAAGATCCACATCAGCATGGAGCTCATTGAAGATAGCCAGCACAGTGACTACACACACACACACACACACACACACACACACACACACACACACACACACACACACACGAATAATGAATATGTAATGAAGGCTCTAGGATTACATTAATCATTAGTGATTAAGATGAGGTGCCCATGAGGTGTTCATCGGCCAATCTAAATTTCCAATAACATCAATAAAAACTGAAGTCCCGCCCACACAAATACGCTGTTTTATTAGAGTGAGTGAGAGAGAGAGAGAGAGAGAGAAAGGGAGAGAGAGGGAGAGAGAGAGAGAGAAAGGGAGAGAGAGAGAGAGAGAGAGAGAGAGAGAGAGAGAGAGAGAGAGAAAGAGAGATGAGAAGAGACAGACAGAGAGAAGGACAGACAGAAAGAGACAGCGAGAGGAACAGATGGAGAAACAGAGAGACAGACAGAGAGACAGACAAATAAAAGAGAGTGAAAGACAGAGAGAAAAAGACAGATAGAGAGAGACAGAGAGGGGAATAGAGAGACAGAGACAGAGAGAAAGAGGAACAGAGGAAGACAGAGAGAAGGAGAGAGAGACAGACAGACAGGCAGAGAGGGGGAGAGACAGACAGACAGACAGAAAGAGGAACAGATGGAGAAACAGAGACAGACAGAGAGAAACAGAGGAAGACAGAGAGAGAGGGAAAGAGAGACAGACAGACAGACAGAGAGGGGAAGAGACGGACAGACAGACAGACCGACAAAAACAGACAGACAGAGCAGGGGAGAGAGACAGACAGACAGACAGAAAGAGGAACAGATGGAGAAAGAGAGAGACAGAGAGAAACAGAGGAAGACAGAGACTGGAAGAGACAGACAGACAGACAGAGATGGGGAGAGACAGACAGACAGACCGACAAAGACAGACAGACAGACAGAGAGGGGGAGAGAGACAGACAGAGAGAGGAGCAGAAGGCGATGGAGAGACACGAGAGAGAGAGAGAGAGAGAGAGAGAGAGAGAGAGAGAGAGAGATACAAGAGAGAGTCTCACACAAATGAGAGAGACAGTGAGAGAGAGACAGGTATAGAGACAGACAGGATGTTACCAGGGTCTGTAGCGGAGATGATGGCTCCGAAGAAGAGGCAGTCGGTGTAGTAGAACTTATCAGTGAGCTGTCCTACAACCTGCATCAGCTTCACCACTCCGTACATCAGATTCCTGACACACACACACACACACACACACACACACACACACACACACACACACACACACACACACACACCGAAAAACAAAAGACAACCACGAGTTAATCAGGAGTTATTACCCAATCACCTGAAATGACCTCCTAGAGTAAAGACGATGATATAAACTCCAAACTCACTTATAAAGCTGGTGTAAGGGCAGCGTATGGATATCACATAACCTCCAGCACAGTGTAAAGTAACCGGAACTACTTTTTTACAGGACTGGATCATTTAGACGTCCTTAATAATGGTTTAAGATTTTCTCTCACGTCCATGAGATAATGGCTAAAGTGTTGAATGCGAGTTATATAATGTACATACAGAAAAACGCTCCTGTAAGGAAGCAGCTTGTTTACCCAATCACAAAGCAGGAGATGGCGGTTCCCAGGAAAGCGTACGTGATGATGGAGCCCAGGTTTCTGAAGAAATGTCTCTGGAAAGAAAGAAAGAAAGAAAGAAAAAAAACACACAGATTCACTGATGACTGATCTGCTGTACCGAGCTAAAACCACTTTCAATAAATGGATTTCATACGTATTGTATATAACGTGCGTGTTTCACGACCGGCGATCCTTCATCTCCTACGTACGTGCGTGAGACACGGAGCTGCGGTTTCAGAGCCAGCGTAACACGTGACAATCTGAGATTCTCACAAACTATGAAGTGTTTATAGACTGCAACAATAATGTTATTATTATTATTATTATTAATAGTAATAATAATAATAATAATAATAATAATAATAATAATAATAATGCAACACTGCCAGTTTACAGCCCAGTTTTTCTGGCCCTGAAATGTAACTCCACCCACACCCGTTAGCAGAACTGCTTAGCTCCACCCCTTTTTTATAGACGACTCTTTTAAAATGGAATAAAACAATAATAAACTCATAACAAAGCATAACTCAGAGTGGATTAAAAATCCAGAACTGTACAAACGCACAGAGTGAAAACATTTCATTTTAACTCCTTATTTCTTTTAACTGTTTTTTTTTTGTGTTTGTTTTGTAGAAAAAAAAAATTAAAATAAAGCAACAGGCAAACATCATTTAATTTCGATCGTGTTTAAAATATAAAACTGTAGGACAGAGAGAACGCATTTTATTTTAATTTTACCTCCTTATTTTTTTAAAACTGTTTTTTATTTGGCAGATTAATTAATGATAAATAAATAAATCATTTATTTATTTACTACTTATATAAAAAAACAAACACTTAAAAACTAAAAATAAATAAACTTTCTATCGCAATCAAGTTTTAAAATCTAAAATTGTAGAAGGACACAAAGTGAAAATATTTTATTTTATGTTTCTTTTAACTTTTCTTTTTTTTTTTTAAATTTCAGGTAAAAGGTCAGGTAAAAATAAAAAATAAAAACAAACAAAAATTAGATTTAATAAATAAACAAGCGTTTAATAAATAAAAATCATTAGAAATGTTATATTTATTATGTTTCAAAATCCAAACTTGCTGAAGGACTTATTTCTTTTATTAACTGTTTGGGTTTTAATTATTTTTTAAAAATTTGGTACACGTTATAAGAAACAAACAAATTAAAGTTCATGAATACATAAACAAACAAAAACATTTAAGAAATAATAATAAATAAGCATTTTATGTCGACCACGTTTCAAAATCCAAACTTGTATTATGACACGGAGTAAAATTTTTAAAAATGAAAAAAGTAAATAAATATATTCGATATGGATATTGCGAAATATTTTTATTACGTCACAACACGTATATCTGTAGCTAAAGTACATTTTCACACTAGTCGTTTCCAACTGTTTATTTATTTATTTTTAAATTTATATACGTATATTTTTTTTTTATTATGTTTAATTTGGTAAAAATTAAAAAACAAATCATTCAAAATAAATTTAAGAAAAAGAGTTACATTTTCAGGATTTATTTCAGGCACTTTGTTTGCAAATCCACACATTACATTAAAATAAATAAATAAATATATATATATTTTTTAAAAGTACCGTTACAAGAAATTTCAACTGAACTGCTAAGCACTGCAGAAACTCCGGGGAATCTCACAGAGGAAAACCCCGAATACACCGAGACCAGAGTTCAAGCCACGTGCTCTGTATGTCTGTTTGTCTCTCACACACACACACACACACACACACACACACACACACACACACACACACACACACACACACAATAACTCCACGCAGGGGTTCTGTACTTCCTCTCACTGAGAAAGGTCTAGTGCCAAACCTCTAAAATCTCAATTCTGTCTTTTTCACTTCAGGAACTCAGTCAGTAAAAACACTAATTGCTGATAGAGAGACTCGGTAGGAATGAGAGGTCAGGACATGACGCTCGTCTCTCACACTCCTGCCCTCTGTCCTTCACAGCCGGCTGAAAAACATTCGCTCTCTTCCTCTCCCTCTGCTTATTCAGCGGTTTGATGTCAAATCTCTGCAGCTTACTTCAGCAACTGGTGGAACAAACAAACCATGAGAGTTCACATCCAAGCTCAATATCAGCGTAGATAAAAGTAATAATTCGGTTAGACGAAAGAGGCGATCTGCGGGGTCCAAGCACTCCTCGGAAATAGCGTCACCAGTGGCCAGTTCTTGTTAAAAAAATAAAAAATAAATAAAAAAACCCCACAAAACAATAAACAAACAATAGATGAACCTACTTAACATGTTTTGTGTCGACAGATCAATGCTAGTCGCGTGAAACGCCTGCTGAAACCTGATTGGCTGGAGGCGGCCATGTTTTTGAAGTAATTCCGTGACGACTAAAGCTCCACTTACAGATTAGCACACCAAATTTCATCTCAAACAGAATTTCTGTTCCTGAAAAACAGCTGAACCTAACTCCGCCCCCTCACAACGACCACGCCCTAACCTTCGCAGATGTCCTCAGATCCTCACCACTGAACATTCATTCAAATTCATATCACCGATCATGAAGGTTTGAGTAATCCAGCTCAGACTCCTTAGAACTGATTGACATGTGGCAGCCATATTGTTTACAAATGTCTAACAGGTTATGCATATTATGCAAATTAGAAAAGAAAATCTAAGTGGGTGGAGCTAAATGGTTTTTGAGGCTTGTTTTCTTGGGAGAACACAAACAATCGGTGGGGGAAAAAATGTTTGCAGGACTTACGGTTCATAAGATCTGGACCAAAAGGTAAAATCCTGTACTATAGCAGGTTACGTCAGTTACGTAAAACATTTAATATCCGAAAGTGTCGGCCATTTAAAAGCTTTTTTTTTTCCCTTCAGAAATTATTTAAAAATCACAGACAGATTCTTCAGGTGGGTGTTTTTTTTACTGATTTAAAATCGCATGTCATATGAATTTTTATTTTTCCTAAATATCGCTTATATTCAAAAGGTACGTCGATTGTCCATGTGTAGGAATACCTGGAGTAAAAATAAATAAATAAATAAATAAATAAATAAATAAATAAATAAATAAATATACACACAATTCCTATTAAAACACCATTAAAACATACATTCTTTAAAAAAAAAAAAAATTTAATGCCAAAATATCGCAATAATTCTGATTTTTTTTAAAACTAGTTTTAAAAAGCTGAGGTGTTTTTTTGGAGTCTGACACAAAACTTTTTTTTAAACCTGGGATTTTGTTTAGAAAGTTAATAAATATACACCAGAGACTTGATGCATTAATAACCGCAAAAAGTCTAGATCTTTTTCTTCTTTTTATTTTCCCTTTTTCTAAAAACTAATTGATGGTTTCAATTTAAACAGCCACCATGATCAATTTTTTGTTAAAAATCTGAACGTATTTAAGCCTCAAACACAGTGAGAGTTAAACCTCTATTCACTATAAACGCTCACTACATAGGGTGCAACATAAAAGCGCCATAGACCCTACATAGTGCACTACACACTTGCCGTGTGCATTTATCACTGAAAGGACAGTATTCAGACCTGAGACTTAAGCGCTGTTCAGAAGTCACGCACAGGGGGCGGAGTCTGAGTAAAACAGAGGTCAGTATTAAGTCCAGTTTCGCTGTGTGACCGCATTGTTTTGCTTGTAAACGTGTTAAGTCAAAAACAATACGGGATGGCATCCGAGGCTAATGTCAGATACTTTAATACGACTTTAATAATTGTTAATTAAGTCGACGGAAGGAAGAGATCAGAGGAGACGCGTCTTGATTTAAGCCGGCCCTCCAGGATTTCATGATTTCGCAGAAATGAACGCGAATTCGAGCAAACTCGATATGCAACATTCTTTGCGATTTTTCAAAATTACTGCACATTTGGGCCGTGACAGGTCATGTGACATCATCACGTCATCGCGCATTCAGCTAAAACTCTCTTCGGTTCACACGGTACAGCTAAAACGTCTCATTTACCAACAAACGTCATTGCGAAAGACCAAAAAAACAAACAAACAAACAAACAAACAAAAGCAGCAGCACAATCGAGCATTTTTGGCCGCAACAATCACAAAGAAACTCTGAAATCCTGCAGGGACTGATTAAAGACGGTGCTCTAGACGTTATTGAAAATCCCCGACTCGGACGCGTCTGCTCGAGAGGCGTGAACGACACGCAGCTGCGCAGGAGAAGTCTGAATACGTGCAAATTTACTCGCGTAAACATCGAGCGAAGGTTTGGACTCAAGTCATAAACTCATAACACGTGACATGAAAATAACGGAGGACGTGATGACATTTTCATCAGGAGTAGCCATTGAATATTTCCGCCTTTGAATATCTAAATATTATAAAACTTCTACTCAGACGTTTGTTCTGACACACACACACACACACACACACACACACGGCATGCGAAACTGAAGAAAAGGAAGTGAAAGGACTGAGCTTCCTGTAAATTAGTGCCTAAGACAAGCCACCAATCAGCACCGCTAACCCGAGCACGCTACGCGTCCCGCCGCGCAGAGAATAAAACAGTATCAGGTGTCGATGTCAAAACAGAAAATGCAAAAGCGTTAACCTCGGGATCTTTCACACCTTAACGCTCCACTGAATCACTAAAGGAAACCCGAGCGTCCTGCCACTGCTCCCACGCTCGCACTCACCTTCTTCAGGCTGTATCCTGCGTGGAATATGATCGGAGGTAGCAGGATGTTGAAGAACACCTCAGGGTCAAAGGTCACCTGTCACAACAAACAAGATATACAGAAGCTGCATTACGTACGCTTGTAGCGTGACAATGCTCAGTTCTGATTGGCTGGTGTGTAGGTGTGTCCGAGATAATAATAAGTTCTGAACCAGTGCTCCGGTTGCCATGTAACCGTGACAACAAGCGACAGACGTGTGACAACGTGGAGTCCTTCGCGATACGGACGATGACGGCATGTTTTTTTTTTTTTTATCGTGATGGATAGAAACCCGGCCCTCT
>CM042537.1:2255000-2315000 GCA_023630585.1 Cranoglanis bouderius
ATAAATTCTATAATGCTCGAATGTCGCGTTGAGAAGCATTAGGAACTAATTTAACGTTACATGGTGCGTTCAATGTACTGGAACGTTTCTAAACTGATTAGCAGGATCCGATTCCGGAAAACACAAAGTGACTTAAGAATTGAATGTACAATTTTAACATTAAACATGAACATACTGGATATTATTTCCATTTATTTATTTATTTTTAGGGTCATTTGGTGTTCAAATGAGTCTGAGCTGATGTTGGGATTAGCAGCAGCTAGCAGGCTAGCCAGCGTCATTCATATGAGACCGCTAATACATTGTCATAGTAAAAGGTTTAACGGGTGCATCTGTTTGTTTGTTTGTTTGTTTGTTTGTGCTTAATTTCTTACCGTAAATCATAGCCAGGCCGGTTTCGTGCAAGAAACGCACTCGCCTGTGTTTGAAGAGCCATATAGTCAAAATGGTCAGCGTCAGCAACAAAATAAACGTGAGTAAATTGACGCTGTCCTGGCGGTGACTTTCCTCTGCCTCCTTCTCCGTGGCCAGCTCCTCCATCGCTCCGTCATCAGCTCTTACCCAAAAGGCTCGGCTTAACAACAATATTACAGCCATAAGCCCTGATCTGTTCCTCCAAAGGTTCCTCCATGGCTTCGGGCTGATGTCTGCCTCCATCATGCGTGATGCTAAATCTCCCTCCGTGGCCCTGGTACTGCCTGCTGCAAGGTATCGTCAAGAAAACGAGACTCGAGCTGGGAGTCGATTCCAAAGAGATTCGACTCTTCGGTCGCACTGGTTGGGGATTGTGAATCGATTCAAAAGCTTTGGAGTCGGTTCCACACACTGAAGCTTATTTGCTTGAAGACTGGTACAGTTTCAGACTGTCTTTCGGAAAATTAGTTTCGGTGTATGGAATCGACTCCGTAGTTTCAGAGTCGACTTGAAAGAGATTCGAATCTCCAATTACAGGCGTTTGGGGTTGTGAATCGACTCCAAAGCTTTTGAATCGATTTCATATAGTGAAACTAATTTGCATAAGTACTGCGTAGTTAATGGGGTACAGTTTCAGATCGACTTCCCGAAAATTAATCTCAGTGTATGGAATCGACTCTGAAGCTTTTCTGAAGCTGAAGAGATTCCATTATTTGATTTCATGCATTGGTGGTTGTGAATCGGCTCAGAAGCTGTGGGGTCGATTCCATACAGTGAAACTGATTTGACTAAATACTGCGTAGTGAATGGGGTACAGTTTCAGATCTTCCTTCGGCAAATTCGTTTCAATGTATCGAATCGAATCAATAGCCTCAGAGTCGATTCCAAATAGATTCGATTCTTTGATGGAAAGAGATTCGAATCTCCAGTTAATTCAATTCAATTCAGTTTTATTTGTATAGCGCATTTAACAATGGACATTGTCCCAAAGCAGCTGTACAGAAATATATAAATTCAGGACATAGATTTTAAATGTATGGATTTATCCATAATGAGCAGCCAGAGGCCACAGTGGTGAGGAAAAACTCCCTGAGACGATATGAGGAAGAAACCTTGAGAGGAACCAGACTCAAAAGGGAACCCATCCTCATCTGGGTGACACCGGATAGTGCGATTATAAATAAATAAATCCCTTCTATAAATATGCTAATACTACATGGTCAAATTTGTTCTAACATTGTTCTATAGAATCGACTCTTGGAATCAGAGTCGATTCCAAATGTCTGGAATCAAACAGCTGAGAGCTGAGAGCTGAAGTGAAGTCAGCATGGCGCCCCCGTGTGGACACTGCGCTCATTACCTCTCATCCAGGGGGATTAAAGTTATTTTTTAAATACATTTTTTTTGTGTGTTTATATTTCGCGATCCATCTCCTGAGAAACTCCTGTCAGTATCTTATAACATTCCACATTTCTGAAATACTTTACTATTTTATTAATTACAGAAACAAAAAAATATCCTTTGTTATTTAGAAATTTACGCACAGCATAAAGCAGGAACTGGGGGTGTAACGATCCGATTATTCGGATCGATGCATCGATTTAAAAAGCAAGGATTTAAATTAATCAAGGCAACAAACATAAATAAATTATAAATATATTATTGTTATAATTTATTATAATTAAAGAAGGAAATTATTATCAAAAAGACGACTGGGGTGTAAAAAAAAATCATTCATATTTTTCATAAAAAGAAGCATAGCATTAAAGATTTAATCGACAGAATTGTAATATTGATGATGAGCCAAACATCTACTATGTATTTAAGTAATAAAATGTTTTAGACACATGTTGGTATATATATATATATATATATATATATATATATATATATATATATATATATATATATATATATATATATATATCAACATATATATCAATGCATGTTTGTTTCTGTGCATATGGGGAAAAGAAAATGTGCTTACTTGTGTCTAATTGAACACCTTTTGGAATGAGAAACTGGTGTGTGTGTGTGTGTGTGTGTGTGTTATATTTTGCATTTAAAAGTCACAAATTAAAACTCAAAGACAGATACAATTAATTTATTATTTATTCAGAATGAACTAAACCTCAAAGGAAAAAGTTGCATTGAACCAGAGAGAGAGAGAGAGAGAGAGAGAGAGAGAGGTGTTAATACCATTCTTATGTATAATCTTTTGTTCATTTTTCATTATTTAATTATAATAATTACTAACTAAATGATGATAACCAAAGCAGAAAAGCATGACATTAATAAATGTTACATAACCGGAAGGAGGGAGTCAGGATGCATGTACATGGGAAAAGTCAGTTTATTAGGAACACTTGGTATTCAAAAGTAAAGGAACATAAAACAAACCTTAATCCATCCAACGTAAAGCAATAATCCAAAACGAGATAATCCATTAGAAAAAGGGCAGTAATCCACAGAGAAGTAATCCATAGGTTGGCAACGTAAAAGGGAGAAAAACACATGAACGAAGCAAAGACAAAAAGGAACAAACACACGAAGCTAGGCGATGGTATGGGAACCACGAACAATGAGCTAAGGACTAGGAACATAGCACTATGGGCTGGGAACCATGAACTAGGGGCAAGAGAAACCCAGACCACAGCCAGCTTGGAGTCGGAGTCGGAGTCTGAGTCAATCTAAATCTAATACTCCACAAGGAAGCGGAACTGGAAGGGGGTTTAAATACACCAACACATTAAAGACAAACTACGTTAAACACAGAACACCTGGAACTAATAATAAAACAATAAACAGAAAGCCAATGACAGAACAGGGGCAGAGACATGACATAAACCGGGGAACCAATAAACATAAAGGAGGCGGAGACATGACGTAAACCAAAACACAAGCACATGGTGATATACAGGAGGCGGAGACATGACGTAAACCAAAACACAAGCACATGGTGATATACAGGAGGCGGAGACATGACGTAAACCAAAACACAAGCACATGGTACTACAAACAAAGCGAGAATCTATGAATGAATAGTCCAGCGGGTTTTTGATAATAAAGCTCGCGCTACTCTTCTTGGTAACGTGAAGCGTGGAATGCGGAAATGCGCTACTCGCTAGCCTCTGCTAGCTGCATAGCGAGAGGGAGATTCTAACAAATAATGACTAATAATAAGGTTAAATCAGTATTATACAGAGTATTACATTAAATATTCTGCAATAGGCGTCATGAATTATGTTTTAGAAATGATACAAAATATAACAAAGTTCTGGTTAAATAACTTTGACAGCAAAAACACTAAAAAGTTAATTAATAGGTTTAATAAATGATAAATAATATGAGTAATACACTAAATAATAAAACACGTTAATGATGCAGAGTGATTAATTACCCTATTAATTCGTATGAGAAAAATATATTTGAAGTATATTCCCATTGATATTTTAAATTTTTTTCGTACACCTGATTGACTAGGAACAGGAAATGGTTCAACCATGACTTCCTGTTTCACCGGAGTGTAAATATGAGGTAACACAAAGTCAAAATTCCCTTAGTCATTCATAACAATGGGTAAGACCAAGGAATATAGCTGTGATGTGCGGCAAAAGGTTGTTGAGCTTCACAAAATGGGAAGTGGCTATAAGAAAATAGTACAAGCATTGAAAATGCCCATTTCCACCATCAGGGCAATAATTAAAAAGTTCCAGTCAACTGGTAATGTTATGAATCAACCTGGAATTGGACGTGTGTCTATATCGTCTCAACGCACTGTGAAGAGGATGGTTCGAGTGGCCAAAAAATCTCCAAGGATCACAGCTGGAGAATTGCAGAAGTTAGTTGTGTCTTGGGGTCAGAAAGTCTCCAAAACTACAATCCGAAGTCACCACCTACATCACCACAAGTTGTCTGGAAGGGTTTCAAGAAAAAAGCCTCTACTCTCATCCAAAAGCAAACTCGAGCGTCTTCAGTTTGCCAGACACTACTGGAACTTCAAATGGGATCGGGTTCTATGGTCAGATGAAACCAAAATAGAGCTTTTTGGCAATAAACACCAGAGGTGGTTTTGGAGCACACAGAGAGGTAGCCATATGGAAAAGTACCTCATGCCCACGGTTAAATATGGTGGTGGCTCTTTAATGTTTTGGGGCTGTTTTTCTGCCAGAGGACCTGGACATTTTGTTAGGATACATGGCATCATGGACTCTATCAAATATCAACAGATATTAAATGGAAACCTGACTGCCTCTGCCAGAAAGCTTCAAATGGTCCGTGGTCGGATCTTCCAGCAGGACAATGATCCAAAACATACATCAAAATCAACACAAAAATGGTTTACTGACCACAAAATCAAGGTCCTGCCCTGGCCATCCCAGTCCCCTGACCTGAAACCCATAGAAAATCTGTGGGGTGAACTGACGAGGAGAGTCCACCAGCGTGGACCTCGAAATTTGAAGGATCTGGAGAGATTCTGTATGGAGGAATGGCCTCAGATCCCTTGCCATGTATTCTCCAACCTCATCAGGCATTGTAGGAGAACACTCAGAGCTGTTATCTTGGCAAAGTGAGGTAGCACAAAGTATTGACTAATAGGGTGCCAATAATTGTTGCACACCTATATTTAACAAAGATATATTTTTTGATAAACCTGTGTTTTGTTTGCAATTGTTTGATATCCATGAGAGCAGAGTATTTTTGTGCATTTTTTGAGCAAAAGATCAAAAGGTTCAACAATAAAGACAATTTTTCACAGACTTCTTTGCTCATATTTACCAAGGGGGCCAATATTAGTGGAGGGCAGTGTATATAAAACATATCCAGACCGTACAGGGTTTCGGGGAGTTTTTTTTTTTTTGTGATTGTTGTGGCCAAAAATGCTTGATTTTGCTGTGTTTCCCCCCCAGAATTTAACAAGAAGCAAATTGGGGACTTTTTTGTGCTTTGTTGCAGAAAACTACCTGAACTGGCAAAATTGCAGTCGCACAAAATAGTTTTGCACGCTCTTTCGCAGTGATGTTTGTTGGTAAAAGAGACCTTTTAGCTGTACTTCATGTTCGATACACGTGAATCGAAGGGGGCTTTGGCTGAATGTGTGTTGTGATGACGTCACATGGCGTGTCTTTGCCCAAATCTGCGAAAAATCCCCGGTAATTTAGAAAAATTGCAAGCCCCTCAGAATATTGTCGAGTTTGCTTGATTTTGCGTTAATTTCTGAGATATATATTACATATCACATGATGATGTTAAAATCACAATTTGACTTTTTTCAAAAGTTGTCTTTGAGATCATAATATTATTGGTGCTCTAGAAACACTTTCAAACTTTACATACCGCACCTTTAAAATTGACTTATTCCACTGTAACAGAACCTGATCATGGAGCATGGAGCATGGAACCTACTTCATATCTGCTTTAATATACAGTATGTTTTAGTAAAAGTGAAATCTGACTGAGCCATACGCATGAACAAACAGGACGTTCACGTTTCCTTTACAAGCTCTCTAGCTTCCTTTGCACAAAATGAAATGAGGAGTCATCGGTTTTGATGCTTAAAATGATTCCTTTTTTCGCAGTTTCCATTTTTTCACCAAAAACAGTCTTTAAAATTCAGCGTCAGCATTTTTTAATATGAGGAATTAAGCAATAACTAATAGGTTTACTCAGACCTTCTGATTAAATACACTTTTTAGATTGATAATTAATTACATTTTTACTTTTGGTTTGCTCAAAAACACTTATATCTGTTTATAAAAGAAGCAAATTCTGGTGTATGTGAGGCTTTTTGAAAATTTTCTTAAGCAGTGACAGTCTACTGAACTACAATAGTCTCACTTCTTTCTTCTTCTTCTTCTTCTTCTTCTTCTTCTTCTTAATGAAACCACTCATCAGCTCTGTGTCCCCTAAACCACTGGACACATCCTAAAGCTAATATTGTTAAAGCATTCACAGCTGATAGAGCTACTTCAGAATATTTCGGTTACTAAATTGTTTAAATATAATAAAGTTATAGTATGTTCGGCCTACACGCTCCAGGTTGTGAAATATTCCAGTTTGGGTTATAGCTGAAAACTTTACACTTTCCTTGAAGTTTCCAATCTCTCAATATTTGGTAGATTTCATAATAAACATTTAATATTCAAAGTCAACTTTGAACAGTGATGTAATGTGTTCTCACAGTACGCTGGCGGAATGGAAATCGACTTATATGAGATTAGTCAGGACACTGTTGGGTTTCTGTGTGTAGAGTATCATGACTGTGTGTTTAGCTGATGGTGAGGAGGGTGATGGGAAAAGGGAGGGGTGTGAGCCTCCTGCTGGGAAAACATTTCACACCTCTCCACAATAACACTGGTACAGAGATAAAACAGACAGTACAACTAAATTTTTTTTTGATAGTAAAACACCGTACACAACTACCTAGTAGGCTAGGTTAAAAAAAAAAGGAAATACTGATGAAAAACTGCAAATACTTAAAGCCCTGAGTGTCCACTTTTATATGAGCCATTAACCTCTACTGTAGATTGTGACTCTCTCAGCAAAAAATTTTAAAAAAACATCCAGTAAGATTGGATCAGGCTGACCGATAACTCAAATAATTACTCTTTACAACCGTGGTGAGCAGAAAAGCACCTCAGAAAACACAGGATGTAAAACCTTCAGGTGGATCTTTAATCTTTAATCCTGTTGCTTCAGTAATCTAAATTGTTGCAGCTGAAGCAGTTAACTTTCTGGAATTGCAGCATTTATTAGATAGATTGCGAAATGAATTGAGTTACTGAAAAAGTGAATTAGTCCCAGGTCAGGGTTTTAATCACTCCTTGGTTAAGATGTTTGAAATCAATTGATGTAAACAACAGTCAGATCAACAAATCTTTTAGCTCTAAAATGTGTTTTATTTAAGCGTTGTTGGTGTAACACACACAAAAAGTTAATCTAAACCTAATCTAAAGCTGTCCGGTTTGGGTGAGTCTGCGCCCATGATAGCCTCAGATTCCTGTTCTCGGCTGACAGGGGTAGAACCTGATGTGGTCTTCTACTGTTGTAGCTCATCCACCTGAAGCTTTGATGTGTTGTGACGGTTTCCTGCTCACCACGGCTCTGATCTCTCTCATCAACAAGGCGTTTCCACATACAGAACTGTCAATCATGCAGTGTTTTTTGTTTTTCGCACCATTCTGTGTAAACTCTAGAGACTGTTGTGTGTCAAAATCTCAGGAGATCAGCAGTTTATATAATAATTAAACCAGTCCATCTGGTACCAACAATCACGCCACGGTTAAAGTCACAGAGATCACACCTTGATGTTTGATGTGAACATTAACTGAAGCTCTTGACCTGTATCTGCATGATATTATGCACTGTGCTGCTGCCACATGATTGGCTGATTAGATAACTGCATAAATGAGCAGGTGTTCAAGTGTTCCTGATAAAGTTGACAGTGAGTGTATATATGTACGGAAAACCCTTTGACCCATATACAAAATGTGATGTGTTTACATAAACCTGAGATGTGCACTCTGCCTCACATTGAGCACACGGCATATACAGAAGGAAACACTTCACAAGCTGTCAACAAGAAGGCCGAGGTATTCCTATACAATCCACACATTTCTGGAATTCCAAAAACAGACTTGCATAACTTCCTTCAAGGTATTTTTTTATTTTTTTTTTAACCGTGTGTGGTATTTCCCTTCTTTAGGATCTAAGATACACATATCCAAACACACACAAGTTCTGTTTTTGTTTAAAAAATAAAATGCATTTAGAAAAGTTAAAATATGATGTTAGTCTTAAGACTCCAGAGTAAAATGCAAATATGTACCAATGGTAATTGCTCATATTTACCAAGGCTGCCAATATTAGTGGAGGACACTGTACATGGTGAGTTTGGAGATTTTTTGAATCTTCACCAGCAGGGGCGCTGTCTTACAACACATGTAGCCCTTGTGACACTTAAACTGAACTTTTCTATCATTATTTTAAAATTATACACTATATTTTTTAAACACTGAAACTAAGGATCAAGCTGATATTTTACAAGGTTTCTTTTCTACCATTTTTCTCTCTTAAATAAGCAACACGGTTGAGAATTTTAGCATAGAATTAGCAATGACACAAAATGTGGTTAACTAGCATCCACTCTTAATTCCCATTAAGAACTTTCTAACACTTTACTTTATAAATAATTTAAAAATGTATTAAAAAATGAACACAGTGGTGCTTGAAAGTTTGTGAACCCTTTATAATTTTCTATATTTCTGCATAATTATGACCTAAAACATCATCAGATTTTCACACAAGTCCTAAAAGTAGTTAAAGAGAACCCGATTAAACGAACGCGACAAAACTATTATACTTGGTCATTTATTTATTGAGGGAAATTATCCAATATCAAATATCTGTGAGTGGCAAAAGTATGTGAACCTTTGCTTTAGGTATCTGGTGTGACCCCCTTGTGCAGCAATAACTGCAACTAAAGGTTTGCAGTAACTGTTGATCAGTCCTGCACATCGGCTTGGAGGAATTTTAGCCCGTTCCTCAGTACAGAACCGCTTCAACTCTGGGATGTTGGTGGGTTTCCTCACGTGAACTGCTTGCTTCAGGTCCTTCCACAACATTTCTATTGGATTAAGGTCAGGACTTTAACTTGGGCATTCCAAAACATTAGCTTTATATATCTTTAACCATTCTTTGGTAGAGCGACTTGTGTGCTTAGGGACGTTGTCTTGCTGCATGACCCCCTTTCTCATGAGATTCAGTTCATGGACAGATGTCCATTTTCCTTTAGAATCTGTACACAATTTGTACACAACCTGTCTGACTGTGGATTGGTGGAGTCCAAACTCTTTAGAGATGGTTTTGTAAACTTTTCCAGCCTGATGAGCATCAACAACTCTTTTACTGAGGTCCTCAGAAATCTCCTTTGCTCGTGCCATGATACACTTCCACAAACATGTGTTGTGAAGATCAGACTCTGATAGATCCCTGTTCTTTAAATAAAACAGGGCGCTCACTCACACCTGATTGTCATCCCACTGATTTAAAACACCTGACTCTAATTTCACCTTCGCATTAAATGCTAATCCTAGACGTTCACATACTTTTGCCACTCACAGATATGTAATATTGGACCATTTTCATCAATAAATAAATGACCAAGTATAATATTTTAGTCTCAATTGTTTAATTGGGTTCTCTTTATCTACTTTTAGGACGTCATCAGGTCATCTGATGATGTTTTAGGTCATATTTATGTAGATATATAGAAAATACTAAAGGGTTCACAAACTTTCAGGCAACACTGTAATTTCCTTTTGATCTATAATTTTGACCTCATCAGTCAGTATCGTCACTGAATATAAAGGAAAAAGAATGAGAGATCTTTTCTTCTTCGCATGGTCTTCAGAAAATTTGGACGATGCAACTTCCCATTGAACATGTGACTCAGGACTTCTGGAATGTTCCAAATATTTCACAGGGGTGAATGTGTTCAGGTAACAAACTCAAACGTAGATTTTTCATAACCTGTAATGGACGACTCGTGGAAAAGTATGTTTCAAGCACGAGATTCACACATCAGTACAAAAATAATATGATTATAAAAGTATTTTAGTGATTATATCAGGGTGAAGAGTATTTACAGTGGACTAGGACAGACAAAAAGCTGTAAGTCTTGTAGATTATGTGTTTTTTTCCCATTAATGTTGAAGTTATTTATCTAAAATATGGACACAGCTTGTTGTTAAGGACACCTTATCTGTGTTTAACATGGGTATTATCTTTATTTCACACACATGTAATATCAACGAGACTCAAATGGCACCTCAGAAGGTGTTTAGGAATCTATACATGTGCATAACCAATCATTATATTAAAAATACCGCTCGGTTTCTATCTAAACACCAGAAGAGTGTCAGACATCTCTTATTCATATATCTCTTATATTTCTTTTTCGTGTGGTGGCATTGCTTGAGATTTGTTTCATTTTCTGTTCGGTCTGAGAAAGCCACTGCCATTTAAAGGGAAATGAAACCTTCATAATTCAATTTGCAAAAAAAAATACTAATAGTAAATGTAGAAATGTAGAAACAGCCCTTCATTTATAAGTATAAGCAAACATTTACCTACATGGAATTATCAGTATGTCTAATTTCATAAGAAATAGATTTTGTAGATGCAAATTAGAGCAGCGTGAGTCAAGATTAATCTGAATTAGTTCAACGTTAGACAAATTTGGAGCTCTAGAGGTTAAGAAAATTGATTTTCTTAATTGAGTACCTCCTTGAATACCTCCCAATTCCCACCCATGTACACACATTGTTCACAGTGAATAGTGTAGCTATGGGCTAGTTTATATCAGGGTGGCTCTACTTGCTTGCAGAAACCTAGCTAGAA
This sequence comes from Cranoglanis bouderius, assembly GCA_023630585.1. Classification (NCBI taxonomy): domain Eukaryota; kingdom Metazoa; phylum Chordata; class Actinopteri; order Siluriformes; family Cranoglanididae; genus Cranoglanis; species Cranoglanis bouderius. The sequence goes on from CM042537.1 coordinate 2,265,816, forward strand.
GATAATCATCAGCAGAGTTCAATCCATAGCTCAAGCTACTCTCTGTGTAGAGTTTAACAATACTCTCAGTGTCCATGTGTGTTTCCTCTGGGTTCTCCCGTTTCCTCCCACCTCTCAACAACATGCTATAGATGGACAGGCTGTGCTAAATTGCCCTCAGGTGTGAATGAGTGTGTGAAGGTTTGTGTGTCTGGTGCTTGCAATGGACCGACGTCCCATTCCAGGTGTATTCCTGTCTCACACCCAGTGTTCCCGGGATAGACTCCAGCTCCATCGTGACCCTGACCAGGATAAAGCAGTTACTCAAGATGAATGAATTAAATGAATTAAAAGTGCAGAATAACAGCAAAAAGTAAATAAAGTGTTGAATCAATCCTGATTCCTTACATGGAATAACATACTAATATTCAAATTATAAAACATTTCACTCCACAGAATGTTTCATTTAAGAAGAAATAACTTTACAAATTTACAAATGTCAGTCATTTTATAATTCACATTCATGAAAATGAATTGAAACCTGAATGAATCATTTTAGTGACTCGAATCACTAAAAAGAACCACTATGTTGAACGGTTTACCTGAATTCTTTTCGAATTACAAAACAATTCACTACACAGAATGTCTCAGTTTGATAAGAAATACACTTACAAATTTACAAACGTCAGTCATACAAACTTGAAATTCACATTCACGCACATTAATTGAAACCTGAACGAATCGTTTTAGTGACTCGAATCAGTCAAAAGAATCACTGTGTTGAACGGTTTACCAGAATTCTTTTCAGATTACAAAACATTTCACTCCACAGAATGTCTCAATTGATAAGAAATATAATAAGAAGTACAATCTTACAATTGTCATGCAAATTTTATAATTCACATTCCTGCATATTAATTGAAACCTGAACGAATCATGCTAGTGACTCGAATCACTTAAAAAAAGAATCACTATTTCGAACCGTTTATCCGAATTCTGTTCACGGCTCATGTATCATCCAATCAGAGAGAGAGAGAGAGCGAGAGAGAGCGAGGTATGCAAATTAGGTTCAATGATTTGTCATGAGAGTCTGCGCGAGGACAGTACAGTAAGCAGAGCGCACGTGATTGGTTGGCTCTGTGCTCGAGCGCTAGGTGGTTGATGATTGGATGCCTGGGCGAGCGTTAGGAAACGGGAAGCTCTCTGGTTTACGGGCGTTAGTGATTTGTTAGGTTGACTCGGCTGTGTCACGAAGAGCTGGTATTTGGTGGGGTTGTTTTAAAGTTGTTTTAAATTAAGAGGTGTTTTTAGAAGTATGGGGTGCTTTTTCTCGAAAAAATCAAGGAGAAAATCTCCGGATAAAGACCCTGCGCTGGCTTCGGAGGTCTCTACGAGCAATAACGCTCCTGAAACCAACAACACCAGCGGTAACCAAGAGGAACCCAAACAGTACAGCTGGGACAAACGGGAGAAGGTGAGAGACATAGAGACAGACGGAGAGAGAGAGAGAGAGAGAGAGATAATGAGCCTCCTGTTTAAGCTTTCTAAAAGTAGACGGAGCTAATTGGCGACATGAGGCCCCTTGTGTCCAAAACATACGGCTAATATTATCTCCTAATGAGCCTTAATAAGAGGAGGTAAGAAGTGGATGTTAACCTTGTGGATATGATTGCTTAAAGGTGCAATAGTCAATTTTCTAAATTATTTACTTGTACACATAACTTGAAAGATATGTAGAACATGATAAAAAACAAACGTGTCAGGCCATGGGCTTAGCAGAAGTGTATTAAGTGGCCGAGAAAACCCGTTCGGAAAACTACTTTCCGGTCCGGAATACTTGTTTGTGTTTGGATGAGCCCCCTGTCAGTCATGTCATAGACACTCTGTGGGTTACCACTTTGTAAATATAGGTGGAGATGGGATGGGGGTGTTTGTTTGGGGGTTTCACACCAGATACAAATCAAGCCGCATCTTATACCCACAGAAAAGGTTATGCAAATTTCCCCAACCACATCCCAGGTAGCGTTTCGGTGTGGCTCAATTTAATTAATAATTAGTTAATTTTCGTCTGTTTATTTGTGACAGTGTTATTCCGTTGACAGGTGTTAATGTTAGATTAAAGGTAAGGTTAGGGAGTCTAAGTTGTGTCGGATTGACACGTGAACGCTGCATCCTGCCAGATCTGCATCCCAAAAATAAAAAAAAAACGAAGAAGAAATTGAGCTGCAAGCAGCGATTAAGGGGCAAAGCACTTCCTGGCCACTCCTCTTACCATAAAATGGAGAACGTCCAGAAGAACTATCATTGCTTGTTCTCAAGGAGATACTAAAGTTAATGGTAATACGTCGAGCAGTTGCTGAGCTATCGCCTTGGTGACATCACCGGCAAATTCGTTCACGCATTATGGCTGACCCGTCCCGCGTATTAAAAACTCCGGGTTGGTCTTACGATATTTTGCCCTGATGGTGGCGCTAGGGCACTTGAGCAGCGTACACCAAAATTGTCGTTTAGGCAGTTCTGCCCTCTATTACTGAGCCAAATTTCATTATAAATGTACAAAGTGTTCTATAAACTTCCATTGTGGAATAATAATAAGAAGAAAAGTACAATTACAGTGGGCTGCTTATGCACCTTCAGTGCTCGGCCCCCTAATAAAAATAATATCCGGCACTTTCTCTTTCACGAACTCTACGTTTTCAAACTTTATGACCAAATGTATTGTGATATGTACAAATAATCATCTCGCACAAATGTTTTCGAGCGTGCAGGTCCTATTTTCTAGTGCAGCTGCAAATCAAGGTTTATATTGCTTTTCATCGTTTCTATAGTAACGGATCGTTCACACGGCGGACGCGCCACATGAGTATAAACGAATTAAGAGTTTTCTGTAAGGAGACGTTTATGGAAGGAGTCTCCGGTGTCAGCGCTTTGTAACATTCAGAGTGTTTTATTCGTTACATATTGTACAAGTGATGCACGTACGTTTTAATTCATGCACAAAATGCCCAAAACAATCAGGGGAAAACCGTGGCGGTATTTCCTTTAGAGCGAAACATCTGGCAAAGCTTTAAATAGGTTGTGTAAAAATGTTAAGAATGTTACCCAACAACACGTATGTCATTTTATTACACAAGCACCCTCAGCTGCATCTAATCATATATAGGATATTATTTGTACGATATCTGATTTGTTATACCTTTAGTGTTGCTGTGTAATAACAGGTTCATAATTAGAGACTAGAGTGAATCGCACAGGAGTAACCCACGTCTCAGATTTGGGATTTGAGTTCCGAATCAGGGTGGCTTGGTTTATTTCCAGGGTGGCAGCCGCCCCCCCTGTCCATTCATCCCCCTGCTGATAAAGGTGACACCGACTTTCCTTAGTAGCAGCTTGACGTGGAAAACGTGTGTCTGACCCGATACCGATGCACCATATCAGATCGACCCACACTTAAGCCCTATTCGGACTGGATTAGTTTTACACATGGATGTGGGGTGAGGTAATTCTTACTGAAGCGTCTCTGGGATTTTAGACACTCCAGGAAGTGCTTGCTCTTTTCTCTCATCACTTGTCAAAACCAAAACTAAAACCATGTTAAAAAAAAAAACCCAAACACGCAGAACAATAACATATAGACGGCGCTCAGACGGACATTTCTGACTGTATCATCTGACTCTCGTCATGCAGGTCGATCCGAAAGACTTCACACTGAGCGGTTTGAAGGACACCACCGTGGGCCGTCTGCCCGGAAAACTGAACGGTCAGCAGTTCGTCATCCAAGAATGCGAGAACTGTAACATCTACGTGTTCGACCACACGGCTGCGGTCACCGTCGACGACTGCGTCAACTGCCGCATCGTGCTCGGCCCCGTCAAAGGCAGCGTCTTCTTCCGGGACTGCAGAGACGTCAAGTGCGTGGTGGCGTGCCAACAATTCCGCACGAGGGACTGCAAGAAAATGGAGGTGTTTCTGTGCTGCGCCACGCAGCCCATCATCGAGTCTTCTACAGGCATGAAGTTCGGCTGCTTTCAGTACTATTACCCCGAGCTGGCCTTCCACTTCAAGGACGCGGGGCTGAGCATCTTCAACAACAACTGGAGCAACATACACGACTTCACGCCCGTTTCGGGAGAGAACAACTGGAGTCTAATGGCCGAGGACGCCGCCGTGTTGGAGCACGTTCCTCTTCCCGATCCCGAGTCGGAGTTTAAGGGCGTACGCGTGTCCGGTGATAAGAACCGCAGCATCATCCCGTTGACCAGAGGAGGGAGGAGAAAGGAAAGCGAGGAGTCCTGCCTGTTCGTCTTCTTCGCTGGAGATTACACCACGGCCAACGCTCGCAAGCTCATCGATGAGGTAAGGGGTATAGAGTGAAGCTGTACGAGAAACATTTGATTGATGCCACACAGATTTAACATAAACAATGTTTATTTCACCGTTTATTGTAAGAAGTTTCAGCCGTAAAGTGCAAAGCGCGTTCCCTGAACAGCTCATTTGCATTTAGTGACTCCCACAAAACTCCATAAAAGGTCGTGCGCACAGACAGCTGGGAGCACGAAATGAACAATCGGGGTAAAGACAGAAGAAAAACAGAAGTGGAAGTTATTTTGACTCACATCTATGCCAATACAAATATTTAATCAAATATATAATAATAATAATAATAATAATAATAATAATTACAAACAATCGCTAACTCCTGAGTCAGCCATTTCTTTTCTCAACATTTGAATGATTAGTTTTATTTGTCTTCATTTATGGGTGTCTATTGGCTCGCTTTCTTTATTATTACTATTTTTAAAAATATATTCTTTAATTAATACCAATAAAATAAAACGACTGGTTTTCATTAAATGTTCTGGACGGTGCTCCTAGTCCCTAGTGAACTAGCGTGAGGATGTGTTTTCGATAGAGACTCCAAAGCTCTGGATGAGGGCGTCTGCTAAACGCTATAAACCTGATAAAAATACGCAATTTAAACTCGACTGTATGTTCCCGATAATAAAAGCGCAGCAATCCATGTGGATTATATGATTCGAAAGTAGATCAAGTCGAGGTTTACGTTAGTTAGACTACTTGCACGTGAATTTACGAATGCTCAGGAACACGAGTAGGCTACGAACGTTTTTTGACGAATTTACAGGATTTTTATGAACACCGACCGAATCTGTTGCGTAAACACACGTACGGACGATTTACGAATAAATCCGCGTGAAAAAGCGTGACTGATGAATAAGAAAAGGAAAATTGTAACAGAAATTAGAGCAGAATTAAATTGATTTCTGGATTTTATTTCATTTTTTCCTCCTCAGGAAAGCGGAAATTAAAGCTAGCGAGATGGATGTAATAAAACCGTAAACGGATTTGGAGTGGATTCATTGCGACCGTGAGTGACACGTGACGTGATTAAAAAAACAAAACAAAACGGAGGCTAAATAAGTCACTAAATCAAAAACACTCCAAACCGATGATCTTGTTTAAGAGCAAGAATTAAGCTTCGACTCCTATTAACGTAACGTGCATCTGTCAGGCTCTTACTGTAATTTATTTGTAAACTCATTTTAAACTTTTAGACTCTCCTCTTAATTCTCAGCCGTTTCTTTGACACCTTAAACGTGTCTTAACACGAAATATGATCACATGCTCCGTCTTCCTCTGGGGAACTGCTGTAACTTCCTTTTACTAAAATGTCCCTGAAACTTTTTTTAAATTTAGTTTTTAAAGCCGATGTCGTGTTTTACTGTCGTCCTATTTTTACAAGACGTACCAAAAAAAAAAAAACGGCGTGTATAAACCACATTGGGAAATGAAATCAGTTTCCTACACTTACCACACCCAGAGAGAGAGATAGAGAGATATGCGCTGTTTACTTTACAGATGCATTCATTAAAATTAGCATTCATTTAATTTACTGGGGGGGGGGGGGGGGGAAGATGATTAGAAAGATGATTACTATCTAATTAGTGGTTTTATGTATGAAAAATTATTTGTAATTCATTTCTATTTCTGACAGGATGTTCCTGTTAGTAAGACATGATGTAAACGTAAATCTGATTATCACTCAAAACCCGAGATGTTTATTTCCAGTTTGTCTCCAAATCAAATGTTTTCCTGCGTCGTTTAAAACGAACACGTCAAGCTTCGACCGGTTTTGGTTTTTATGAGACCGGAGTAGGAACGAATACATGCTGGAACCAAAAAAAAAAAAACAAAACAAGAATGAATGTTTCGTTGTAGGAGGGGGGAAAAAAGGGAACCGTATCATCGTCCCCTGACACCGAGACACACAAATTAAACACAGCAGAACAACACCAAAAAAAAAAATTATCCTGTATTTGTATTTGCTCGGGAAACGGTATTGATGTACAGTACTGTATGTTTAATTCATAGTCCTCACATACAAAGAAGAAAATTCAGTTTTCTGTGGTGTCTACCCTTTAACTGACTTTCTCTCACTCTCTCTCTCTCTCTCTCTTATTTTTTTATTTTTTTATTTTGAGAACAGGAAGCTTTCATCAGAAGGGGAAACTTACAGCAATGATTTCAGCGTCAGTGTTAAATACAACACTCGTCGATCTTTACCCGTCGTAAGAAAAGCAGCACTTAATGAACTCGTCGTTACTTCATTAGGTTAGAAATTCGACACGGCCTCGTCAGGGCTGTGCGACGGCGATAACTAAACCCTGACATCATCATCATCATTACCACCTGGTCCATGTTGAAGTCAAGATCATTAATCAGAGTTATTCATTTATGGCTAATGTCCCAACTTTGTGGCAACAGTTCGGGTGGGGAGGGGGGGACGGGGACGTGATGGTCGGGGTGCACATACTTTTGGGCGTATATGGACAGAGGAGTTTACGCTTCGTGGTTTCTTGATAACAAAAAAAGAGAGAGAAAACAGAAGCTGGTGAGGGAACGCTTTGGTGTTTATAGCTGCTATAACAGAAGTGAGAACAGGAACTGACTTGTTTCACGGAACATTAAGTGTAACTATAAACGGATAAAAAGTTCTTTAATGAATGATAAACACACAGCCTAATCGTTGGCGCCGGTTGCTGGTATAAGAGGAATAAACACTTCAGGACGTGCTGTTATAGGAAAGTAATCAACCATCAATCATCCAACCATCAAACACCGCTTCATCACGCAAGCGCAAGCCCGTCGTTGATTATTTTCCTGTAACAGGACAACACTGTGTGGAGCGCTTTATTCCTAACTTCTAGACTCCGTAAAGTTGTAACGATGTCATTTATTCGGCGAAAAAGAAAGCTGTTGATCATTTCTTCCATTTAAAAAAAAAAAAAAAAAGTTTGTTTGTTTGTTTGTTTGTTTGTTTTGAATGGTTGCCATAGTAACCAAGAACAACCCCAGATTTGACTTGCATACGTTACAGAAACGTTTCAGTAATTCTGTTCTGTGCGTGCAGGCGACTACCAAGGGCTTCGTCCTCATCCAGACCAAAGAGGTGTCCATGCGTCCCGAAGACGTGAGCAGAGTTTTCCAGAACAGCGCAGAGGAGCTCGCCGAGTGGACGGCTAAAGGTCAGAGACGTCCTCCGTTCTACCACAGATTTAATTCACGGCGTATAATTTCTAATAGGTATAATGATAGGTGGTTATTTATTTATTAATGACTTTTACTTTAAGGCATGTTAAGCAGCAGAGAGACAGGAAATTGTGGTTTGTGCACATGGTTACATTCGAGTCATCGGTCTTCATGACCTAAAAACAACCCACAACACCGAGTGGGTCAAATTTTGTGCGATGACGACTTAATATATCATCGTTATACCACAGTGCGAGTGAGTTCTCGAATCCGATTGGTCAGAAGATGCGAGTCATTTTCTTTTAACAGCACGGCTCGGACAGAACTTCCGACTGTAACGTGTGCGATACGTTTATATTTACGTACTCGTTTTTAACACCTTATTGTCCGCATCCATCCATCCATACATACACCCATACAGTGGACGCTCTGCTTTATAAATGGACTAAAAATAATTTATATGGTGAAGTTTTCTGTAAGGAGACGTTTATGGAAGGAGTCTCCAGTGTCAGAGCTTTGTTTTCCGACATCTTCAGGACAGAAGAGTTCACGCTTCTTTGCAGTTTGTAGCTGCTGTAACGTAAGTGAGAACAGGAACTAACTTGTTTCACGGACGTTCCGGAACATTAAATGTAACAATAAACGGATAAAAAATTGTTTTTTTTTTTTGTTTTTTTTTTGGCGAATTGCTGTCTTGTAAGAAGAATAAAACACTTGCAGACGTGCTGTTTTAGGAAACTAATCAACTTCATTTTGGTAACAGTAACTCAGCTTCATCACACCACCCTGTCACTTTTATTATTTTCCCATAACTGCACAACACACAGTGTTTTTATTCATCACCTAGAAATCATTTTAGACTATTTATTTATCCCGAATACATTTGAAACGTCTCAAAGAGATTTATATCTTGCTCATTATGGAATATTTAATACTTAGGAATCCTTTTTTACTATTTAAAATATCCTCTATTGCATTGTGTTTGTGTATTTAATTATTTGTTTGTTTATTTATCTATTTATATCTATGTATATTTATTAGACGTTTATAGCCTTGCTCTTGTCATGAATGTGGAGCTAGATGGCGGCATGGTGTTCAAATTAATTAATCCGAATAGTAAAAAATGTCCTACAGATCCTCTGAAGCGCGTGATAAAGGTAAAAGTAAAGGAGGAGGGTTTATTTTCGACAAATAAAAAAAATCGCGTGTGCGTGTGTGTCTAGGTCCCGTCGTGGCTCTCGAGCTGAACGGAGACGGCGTGGTGGAAGCCTGCAGGATCATCGCTAATGAGGTGTTCAACGGAACGAAGGTAACTACAGAACAAGTCACGTTGTTCTCGAATAAACATCACAGCACTCGTGGCTCTGTGATGTCATCAGCATGCGTCTCCGACCGTAAAATTTCCCACCGATCCGCTTCCAGATACGGAAGCTGTTGTGTTGAAGCTCATAATGTTGTTGAAGTGTTATAGCTGGGTCATGTACAATCCCAATCCCTCCAAAATACAGTTTTCCAAAGGCAAACGCACACTCTTAGAATTCCTATTAAACTCGGAAGCTGGGAATGTCCTTCCCACTAGGAAGAGTGCAATGGAACGCCACTCGGTGACAGATTTCCGGCTAGTAAAGTCAGATTCATTTCGACAGCCCCGACTTGAGAATGTGATTTTTATGTCACGATAGAGAGAGCTGGACCTGTTTACTTTTATACTGTTACATTTTCTTCTGTATTTTTATTTATTTATTTTTTAATTCTCATACAGCTGCAGAACAAATGCCACTTTCTCAACGGTGAGGTTTATATATCATTCACGGAAGGAGTCTCCAGCGTCGGCGCTTTGTAACGTCTCTAGGACAGGAGCTTGTTTTACTCACTAACATGACAAGCTGTGTTGTAACTATAAACGGATAAAAAGTATGCCATGTCGTTCTTTGATAGATAACGTATTTTAAACATGGTAAGTAGGTGTTATATAAGAGGAATAAAACACCTCAGGAAGCGCCGTTATAGGAAAATAATCAACGTTGGCGTGCAACAGTAACTCCTATATAACATCGTGGATTATTTTCCTTAAACAGCACGACACGCTGTGTGTTATTCCTTACTTAAATTCATACGCAGTCTGGTGCAGGATTTTCAGGAGGGGGAGGAGTCCGAGTCGCATGCTGATGACATCACTTAAAAAATGGATGTTGATACGTGTAGAAATCTCGCTCAGTGTATTTTTTTTTTTTTCTTTTTTTTTTTTATTCACAGGTGTTTGTTTCTGAGAATAAAAATTCAGCCTCGCAGGACGTCGACAACTTTTTCAACTTTGCTGACATGCAGTTGGGACTGTGAACGGACCGGAACTAATTTTTTTTTTAATACACACATTTTTCTATGTTCATTGATACAAACTAGAGAAGAGTTCACGATGTAGCTGTGAAAGCGACGAAGCGGGCGCAGAGTCCACTCGCGTCTCTCTCGCTCACGTTCTAAAGGTTGGTTTAAACCCGCGGTTCTCAGTAGTTGAGTCTGGGGACACCTGGTGGTCAGGAGGTCACGGTGGTGGAAATCACAAACCACCGTCATCAAAGTTATCATCTTTAATATCGAGTTGTTATAGTTATTAGTCTGGAATGAAATGCAAACTTCAACAACGCAATCCAAATCGGGGCGAAATTGATTCTTTTGATTCGTTTGGTTTCATTTCACACTGCACACAATGAAACGAATCATTGATGTGTATAGAGCTCAAAACGTCCTCGTGACACTTCTGTCATTCGTCGGCGATGAATACAGCGACGGGAAAAAAGTGAAACAAAGTGCAAATCGCACAAATCACCCGAGCACGGAGAGCACAGAGCCGGCAGCGCTAAAGAAATGATTAGATAATTATATTACTAACCAGTTTAAAACATTTTGTGTGTCACATCCTGCGTTAATTTCCTCTTTTTGCCCATAGCGCGAAGCACACAGCATGTTTGATTCACTTCCTGCAGGCGAGTCGATTCACTTCCTGCAGGCGAGTCGATTCACTTCCTGCAGGCGAGTCGATTCACTTCCTGCAGGCGAGTCGATTCACTTCCTGCAGGCGAGTCGATTCACTTCCTGCAGGCGAGTCGATTCACTTCCTGCAGGCGAGTCGATTCACTTCCTGCAGGCGAGTCGATTCACTTCCTGCAGGCGAGTCGATTCACTTCCTGCAGGCGAGTCGATTCACTTCCTGCAGGCGAGTCGATTCACTTCCTGCAGGCGAGTCGATTCACTTCCTGCAGGCGAGTCCACCTCGCTCAGACGATGCTCAGATCCGATTGTGACTTCCGTGATCAGACCCGAATAAATTTAAATATTTGGATTAGGTTCATAAAATTAAATCTGTACCGAGCAAGTCCATGATTGATGTATATATTTTTTTTAAAACGTCAAAATGGCTCCCTGGCTACAAACACTTCGACAACCCCTGGTTTAAACAACTATTTGCTGGTTTGTTTTATGTTTGTTTGTTTGTTTATTTTACTGTACTGCTGCTAAATTGTACGTTACGTTTTTGCAGGTTAGATGTTTTTACGCTGTCTATTCTCCATTTTCTTGAATTTCCGAAAGCTTGTGACAGTGACAACACTTTGAACGTCACCGCTTTATCAGTCATGCTGAAAATAAGTTAAAGCCTGTAGATATTTATTTATCCGTATTTGCAGATGATCGATCTCTGTATATAATCTTCGTTTGTAAATCAGGAATCGTACGTGTTTAGAACAGAGAATCATAATTTTCCTCTTTTTCTCTACTTCTGTACTTTGATGCTGAACATCTTGTCTCTTTTTGCTTGGACACTTTATTTTCCGTTTTTGTTTTATTATTTTTTTTAAGGAGGACAAATCATCCGAGTTATTTATAGAAATGAGCATCTAAAGCTGACGTGTTGCCAATTGTACCTGAATGTACTGCTCTGTAACGCTGTCTCTTTTACATCTCCTCTTTTTATACGGAAAAAAGGTTTTACTCCTGTGAACAAAATCAGTTTGTTTTGTACAGATGAAAAAAACACAGCGTAATGTTTTAACGTAGTTTTGTACGTTTTATCGGTTATTGTTTGTATGAGGCAGTTTTGTAGAAATGAATGTACACTGTGATTTATCTATATATATATATATATATATATATTTCTTCAGTAGAGTTTTATTACAGTATGACTCATTCTTCTTCTTTATTATTATTATTATTTTGATATTGTGATTTAATGTGTTGGTTTTGGTCGTCGGATACGTTCACGTTCACACTTGTGTCTCGACGCCCTTTCCACTTTGTTGCTTCACGGATCTTGGGAATCAGGATTATATCCGGATGAGGGTAAACCACGTCAAAATGCAGATCGTAATACGGTCGAGACAAGTCAGGCCACGCCCACTCACTTATACAAGCATTTAACATTTTAACTGTGGAAAACAAATACGTTTTTGCAACTGCTGATCTTCATGAACCTGTTCAGGTCGTTACTTCGTGCTCTGTGATTTCTTTTCGGCGATGTTGTGGTTTCTATGGAAACCCGTTTCCGCCACAGAGGAAAAAAATTAAAAGGTAATTGCGACTTTATATCTCGCAGTTGTGAGTTCATATCGCACAATTATGACTTTATTTACCACAATTCTGATTTTATTTCCCGCAATTTTGAGTTTAAATCTCGCAATTCTGTTTTATTTCTTGCAATTTTTAGTTTAAATCTCACGATTCTGATTTTATTTCCCGCAATTCTGACTTTATTTCTCGCAATTTTTAGTTTAAATCTCGCAATTTTTAGTTTAAATCTCGCAATTCCGTTTTATTTCCCGCAATTCTGACTTTATTTCTCACAATTTTTAGTTTAAATCTCGCAATTCTGACTTTATTTCTCGCAATTTTTAGTTTAAATCTCGCAATTTTGAGTTTAAATCTTGCAATTCTGTTTTATTTCCCGCAATTCTGACTTTATTTCTCGCAATTTTTAGTTTAAATCTTGCAATTTTTAGTTTAAATCTTGCAATTCTGACTTTATTTCCCGCAATTCTGACTTTATTTCTCGCAATTTTTAGTTTAAATCTTGCAATTTTTAGTTTAAATCTTGCAATTCTGACTTTATTTCCCGCAATTCTGACTTTATTTCTCGCAATTTTTTGTTTAAATCTCGCAATTTTTAGTTTAAATCTTGCAATTCTGACTTTATTTCCCGCAATTCTGACTTTATTTCTCGCAATTTTTAGTTTAAATCTTGCAATTTTTTGTTTAAATCTTGCAATTCTGACTTTATTTCCTGCAATTCTGACTTTATTTCTTGCAATTTTGAGTGTAAATCTCGCAATTCTGACTCTTTTTTTTTTTTCCTCGCGATGTAGACGTCCACTTGACACAGTACCTGAAATGTGACTAACAGGTAACGAGTGCGTGTTTAGAGTCTGGTTTTCCTCGTCTCGACCAGCTGATGAGCGTTGTTCTTACAGTATATTTCCTATTTATAGAAAATGATCGATGCTTTGTCGATGCATTCTTTGTAACTCACTACATGTCAAGTGGACGTCTAAATTGCGAGGAAAAAAAAGTCAGAATTGCGAAATTTAAACCTGCAATTGTGAGAAATAAACTCGCAATTACCTTTTAGTTTTTTCTCTGTGGCAGAAACGGGCTTCTATAAGTTTCTCCGCCTTTCGTCGTCTCCTCTCTACGCAGCTCTTAACGTCATTCTTGAGGCGTTTGAGGTAACAGTTTTATAATATCAGTGGGCTGGTGTGCTCAGGTCAGCGCTTCCGCATGTTCATGTGGACGGGAATTCTTTTTAAATACAGATATATCCATATACACATGTACAGAGCCTCAAACTACTTTAAAGGGTCTGAGGGCTTTTTTTTTTTTTTTAACATCCATCTCTCCAAGCCATCCAAACCAGCTCCTGATTCATTACATCAGAACATAATATCTGTAAGGAAAGTTGAGATTTATATTTAGAAAAAAACAAGTACATTTTTACATAAACCTACTGTTAGCTGATGTTTTGCATGAACACCACACGCATTGTTTGCTGGTTTGCATATCGGCACAGTCAGCATTAAAATTAAGATGCAGCTAAACGGAGACATTTGACTAGACATGTAAATACAAGTGTGAAATCCTGTACGATTTTTTTTTTTAAACAAAAATAACACTTTGTATGAAAAATCCTACGGTCGTGAGTTGAGATCGGCGGTCTTAGAAAACACACAATCGCGCTAACAAGCTGAATCTGGGCCATCGTGAACACAGACGGTCGACGACAACGTTCTGGCTGTGTGAGAAACATTTGGTTAAGATCTCGGTGTGAGCGCTACGACGACACCCGTCTAAAATCCACCGACAGGAGGACGCCAAACTCGTGAGACAGCTACAACTACGGTAGCAGTGATGGTGAAATGAAGACAAAACACGTTATACAAGATTCTTTTATTGCCATTTTGTTCAGACGTACGAGTTTTTCTTGGTACTCGTCAATACTGATTCTGAAATGAAAAACTTACTTAGTATTGATCACTCGGGGGCATCACGAAACATTTCATTTATCTCTTATCAAAGCCGGGTTTGGTGTGTGCGAATGGGGACTGAAAAAAAGTAAATTAAATTACTAGCATAAATAGCATGTTGCGCTAAGGAAAAGTAAATAAGGAACTACATTCAGAAATAAATGAACGATTAAGGGGGGGGGGGGAATCAACTTTCAGTTTAGCATTTCCTTTAAGGTTTTTGCATTTTCCCAACCATTTATTTTATTTATTTTAATTATTTGTTTATCTCCTCGCACATTAAACGATTTATATACTAACCCCATTTCCATAAAAGTTGGGATTTTTTCTAAAATGTAATAAAAACAAAAATCTGTGATTTGTCAAGTCTCTTGAAACTTTAATTAACTGACAAAAGTACAAAGAAAAGATATTCAATGTCTTCACCGACCAACTTAATTGTATTTTGTAAATATAAACAAATTGAGAATTTGATGCCTTCAGCACACTCAAAAAAAAAGTTGGGACAGAGGCAAAATAAGACTGAAAAGCTTATAAAATATTGAAGTAACACCATTTTGGAGGATCAGGTTAATTGGTAATGGTGGGGGGGGGGATCAGGATTGGGCATAAAAGGAGCATCCACCAAAAGCTCAGTCTTTGCAAGCAAGGATGGGTCGTGGCTCACCACTTTGAGCCAAACTTCGTGAGAGAATTGTCAGTCAGTTCAAAAAGAACATTGCTCAATGCAAGATTGCAAAGAATTTAGGTCTTTCACCATCTACAGTGCATAATATTGTGAAAAGATTCTGGGAATCTGGAGAAATCTCATTGCGTAAAGGGCGAGGCCGGAAACCACTGTTGAATGTGTGTGACCTTCGACCCCTCAGGCAGCATTGCCTGAGAAGTTGTCATGTTACCGTGATAAATATAACCACATGGGCTCGGGAGTACCTCGGAAAACCGTTGTCACTTAACACAGTCCGCCGCTGCATCCAGAAATGCGATCCGAAACTCTATTACGCAAGGAGGAAGCCACACATCAACTCTATGCAGAAACGCCGGCGAGTTCTCTGGGCCCGAGCTCGTCTCAGATGGACTGAAAGGCAGTGGAAACGTGTGCTGTGGTCAGATGAGTCCAGGTTTCAGCTTGTTTTTGTGAAAAACGGATGTCGAGTTCTCCGTGCCAAAGATGAAAAAGACCAACCAGACTGTTATAAGCATAAGGTGAAAAAGCCAGCATCTGTGCTGGTATGGGCATGGGTGACTCGCATACGTGTGAAGGTACCATTGATCTGGAGGCGTATATTGGGATTTTAGAGAGACATATGCTGCCATCAAGGCAACGTCTTTTCCCAGGAAGTCCATGGTTATTTCAGCAGGACAATGCCAGGCTTCATTCTGCACGTGCTACAACAGCGTGGCTTCGTAGACACAGAGTGCGTGTGCTTGACTGGCCTGCCAGCAGTCCAGATCTGTCTCCTATGGCGCGTCATGAAGAGGAGAATCAGAAAATGGAGACCAAGGACTGTTGAGCAGCTGAAGTCTTGTATCAAGCAAGAATGGGCAAAAATTCCACTTGCAAAACTACAACAATTAGTTTCCTCAGTTCCCAAACTATTAAAAAGCGTAATTAAAAGGAAGGGTGATGTAACACAGCGGTGAACATGCCTCTGTCCCAACTTTTTTTGAGTGTGTTGAAGGCATCAAATTCTAAATTTGTTTATATTTACAAAATACAGTTAAGTTGGTCAGTGAAAACATTGAATATCTTTTCTTTTTCCTTTGTCAGTTAATTAAAGTTTGAAGAGACTTGACAAATCACAGATTTTTGTTTTTATTGCACTTTAGAAAAAATTCCAACTTTTATGGAAATGGGGTTAGTATTATTATTTATTTATTGTTTTCGTGTTCTTTATACATGTTTCTATACAACATGGAGTTTGATAAAACAAAAAACACCGGGTTTGGCGAATGTGTGAACGGGGAGTTTCATAAAGAATAGTGCCGGGTTTGATGCGTGTGTGAACGGGGAGTTCGACGAGGAACAGTGCCGGGTTTGGTACGCGTGTGAACGGGGAGTTCGACGAGGAACAGTGCCGGGTTTGGTACGCGTGTGAACGGGGAGTTCGACGAGGAACAGTGCCGGGTTTGGTACGCGTGTGAACGGGGAGTTCGACGAGGAACAGTGCCGGGTTTGGTACGCGTGTGAACGGGGAGTTCGACGAGGAACAGTGCCGGGTTTGGTACGCGTGTGAACGGGGAGTTCGACGAGGAACAGTGCCGGGTTTGGTACGCGTGTGAACGGGGAGTTCGACGAGGAACAGTGCCGGGTTTGGTACGTGTGTGAACGGGGAGTTCGACGAGGAACAGTGTCGGGTTTGGTACTCGTGTGAACGGGGAGTTTGATAAAGAACAATGCCGGGTTTGATGCGTGTGTGAACGGGGAGTTTGATGAGGAACAATGCCGGGTTTGATGCGTGTGTGAACGGGGAGTTTCATACAAAAGCGTTGTTTTCAAACCTATCCCTATAACACAGGCCAGCATGGCCATGGAAAAGGCGGAGTTTAGGACCCTGCAGCCCGGCCTGTACAATAGGACTGTTGTGTGGTGGTTGAAAAGAGGCTGCAGCTTTTTTCGCTTATTGACATTGTGTAACTGAACAAATCTTAATAATTCACATAATTCTGGACTTCCAGCGCGAGGAGAACTATCCGGAGCTCTTGCTGAGTTTATCAGAGCTGGATTGGGGGTGTAAGGTAAGACTCCTTTACCTGAACAATACTGCTCGTGTTTTCCCTGCGCTCAGTGTGCCGAGGCTGCTCCAGGCCCCTGTGCTCACTGCTCCGCTTTCAAACAGCGGCTTTTACTGCTAAATCGGACATTATCTTTAATCAGATCAGCGGTAAAAACGTGATAAGAAGCTTTATTTTTTAGAATTGAGAACAATAATGTCTATAGGGTTAGTGGAGATGAATGTATTTCACTCTTTATCCAGGCTGTAGTCGTTAACGTAGGGCGGCTCGAGTTTGGCGCCAAGGCCGTATCAAATCCCGCGCTAGCATTAGCATTTGATTTAGCATGTTACCCGAAATGCACTAGTCATTGTTGGCTTGCATCATAAGGGAACACGTGAGACATTAAGCTGTTTATTTAATTCATTTTTAATCTCGCGTATTAGCAAATATGTTCTCTAACTGTCAGAATTCTCCCATACGTGACAAGGATTTGACACTGACCTGGCAACCCGGCTTCAAGATGGCGCCTCGCTCTGTCACGCTTTTTTTACACGCAAATTATTCATTAATAATGATTAAAAATCACAAAAGAAACTCGCACCTAATTTACTAAACATCAGTAGATTTAAGATTTAGTTAGAGCATTGTGTTGAAATCCGATCTTTATTTTATTTTAACGCTATTTTACATTAACATCAAGTGGAGGGAAAAAAAAAACAAACAAATAGTAAAACGGCTTCAAAAGTTTTACAAACATGTTTGCGCCATAAAATGTCTGCTGTAATGTTTTAATTTATTTATCTACACAAAAGAAACCGCTCTAAACTAAAGGAAGTCGTTTGTAAAGAATTTCAGCCTCAGGAACACACACGAAGCCCCGCCCCTTTCATGAGTCGGGGGCGTGGCTAAGGCTCCCTCAGCATGGCCTCGCGCTTCCGGTGTTCAAGGATTTACCTTGTGGAGAAAAATAGTTATATAGCTAGAAGCGGTAAAGGTACACAAAATCCTTACTCAGGTTAAAAAAAAGCTTCAGATTACAAAAGTACAAACTTTCTAAGCGTCATTTATGAATATTTTGTGTGTAAATAGTTTCGCCAGATTAAATAAAACAGTCCAGACATAAATAGGAAAACTTACTTTTGTGAAATTTCTTTTTCATAATGTAATTATATATAACATAATTAATGTAATTCATAATTTCATAATTTTCAGTCATAATGACTGTAAATTAGTAAGAAAGCAGGGCGTATTTACATTTAGGCACGCCCACGACACTCCATAAAAGGCAAAGAGAGCTCGAAATGACGACTAAACGGTGTAAGAGCG
Organism: Cranoglanis bouderius; assembly: GCA_023630585.1. Lineage (NCBI taxonomy): Eukaryota > Metazoa > Chordata > Actinopteri > Siluriformes > Cranoglanididae > Cranoglanis > Cranoglanis bouderius. The sequence goes on from CM042537.1 coordinate 2,283,896, forward strand.
CTTCCTTATATGGAAATTTACATATTTTCTGCTAGCAATTTACAAAAACATTGTTCGTATGTGATAAATTAGGCTTATGGTTTTGTTTACATTCACATACTCGACCCCGAAAAACACTCAGAACTCTCTTTCTTGAGCTTTCTTTCTGGACAGTTCTAGTAAGCGCTGTTATTTACATGTCCCATGTTAGAAAAGTCGGTTTCGTGTTTAGCCCCACCCTCTCGTTTGATTGACAGGTCACCTTGTCGCAAGTATAAAACAATACGATCTCTACGATCTAAGATCTGTATGAAATTCTCCTTTTCAGCCACAACAGCGTCACAGCGATGTTTTCTTTGTTGTGTCGCGCAGACGCCGGGACCCGCACCAGGAAACACAGAAAAAAGAAAACACGAAAGTACTAGTGGTGCCTTTTAGAAAACAAGAAGTGGTACCTTATTTTTATGGTTTTATTTGCTTTGAGCTCCTGTGGGTACAGATACAGGTTGGACCTCAGAAATATTTTTGATTTTTATTATCATTATTTGGTGAAATGAGTTAATACTTATATTCTATGTTCAGTTATTTAAATATATATAAAATAAATTAGGTTCTGTGTAGTAGAAGTAGTAATCAAAAATCAAACCCAGTAATTGAAAGAGTAATCTGATTTAATCCTAAAAAAACCCCGCAAGTAATAATTGATTATTTTATAGCAAATATCATGTGGCATTTTTGTTTATAATTTTATTTATTTTATTTTTTTTTCCAGTAATTTAATGTAGAACAAAACTGAGGGGAAATAAATTAGCATTTAACATCAACATCTAGTTACTCTACTGACTACAGCTATTTAAAAGACTGTTCTTTGTTACCGTAATCAACTAAGAAATTAGTTTTAAATACGGATACTGTTTGTTTTTAGCACGAGGACGTACGATATGGATCCCTCAGGTTTTAATAGACGGCATGTCAAAGCACACATGGTTGTACAAGGACATACGCTACTTTGCTCGTTCTTTACGGTCCTTTAAGTGCATTATCTAGCTATGTTAGCTAGCTTGGTTTGAAAAGAGAGCGGGTTTTATTTCACTTGGAAAAAATCCTGAGGTGAAACACTAACAACAAAAAAAAAAAACTGTATAAATGAACGTTTCACACCTGTTGTACTTTCTGCGTAGGAGCTTAACAGCAGACGAGCCAATCGACACGTGAATCCAGAGTGATTGACAGTCACGCAGGTGTTTTGAGATCTCCGCTTGAAAGACGCTGAAGTGGCGCTTTTACTTTCTGTCACGATAAATAGAAATTGTTTTTGCTCGTTAATGTGTAATAAAGTCTACCGGCGTGTGTCCGACTTAACTAGCATGAATTATTACTTATTTATACCACAGTGCAGTTGAATGCTCGAATCTGATTGGTCGGAAGGTGTGTGTTATTTTCATATTTAACGGGACGGGTAGAGGTCGACCGTTGGTGTATTTTACCGATAACTGAGTCGGGCGGTACCGATTAATCAACGGATAGTTTTTAAAATTGATGCTGAATGAAAACGTAACACTCAAAGTAAAATATTGCTGAACTTTATTACAAAAATAAACAGTACCGACTGTACCATGAAAATGTACTGTACTTTTTTAAATGAAGTAAATATGTGTTAATAAATTAATATATTTTAAGCTAAATAAAAGATATACATCCAAACTAAACCAAAAAGTAACACTTCAAATAACAAATAAAAATAGAGACATGCAGAATGAATCAAAAAACACTTCAAATAACACAACAAAATTTGTCAGTGATAGTTTTTATTTCGCCTCTAGAGGCCGCTCTCGTTCTGTTTAATGACAGCGGACCCTTCTCAGCCGCTCCTGTGACGGACGCAACCGGGAAAAATAGGTCCAGTAATCGGAAATATCAATCATAAGCGACTCGTTCGGTTGACCTCTAAGCACGGGTAGTTCCAGCTGTAGCGTGAACGACGGGTTTATAATAACGCGTTCGTTCTAACACGTTGTTGTTTCTATAGTAACAGCTCGTTCACAGGGACTTTTCTATATAATCTAGACGTAATCTAAGACTAAAAATAAACGGATTAAGAAAAAGTGTTGTTTAACAAAGTAAAGTAAAACATGTAATCGATTATGTGTTGACGTTTATTTAACATTTATGGAAGGAGTCTCCAGTGTCAGTGCTTTATAACAGTTAAAGTTAATCTGCACAGGAAAGTCTTCAGGACAGAGGAGGTAGAATGACAAGCTTGAATGAATGTTTCTCGCAGCTATAACGTCAGTAAGAACAGGAACTAACTCGTCTCCTGGATGTTCCACAACATTGAATCTTAACTATAAACCGTTAAAATGTGTGAACATTTTGTTCATTGATAAATTAAACGTTGTATTTGTTGGAAAAGCGTTGTTGTGTAAACTACTATTTTACTACGTAACTGGAAAACGGGTGCTTTAACTTTGACATAACAGAAACGTGCTGTTTGCACGTCCTCTTCTGCGATCACGTGGCATGGTGACGTCATCATCGGAGCGCTCTCAAAATTTGATTAGTTTTTTTTTTTCAATATTTATGCAAAAACTACTTAAAAGGAAAAAAAATTAAACACTATCTGAGAAGCTAACATTTATTTTTTTGTCATTTAAACAAGTTTATATAGTTTGAGTATTCTGTTAAGTGGTAAAATGTAATTGTTGCCATATGGCAACAACATGCAAAAAAGACACTTGGCTTCTCTAATAGTACATTTACATTTTTTCACATTCAAAGTAAGAAACACTGGTGTAATTTCAGACATTTTGCAGCTGCACCTTATTTTCTAAATGTTATGTTTCATGGGAAATAATTATAAAAGAAACTTCACCCAAAACATGTTTGGATCTAATGTTTGTGTGTATGTGTGTGTGTGTGTGTGTGTGTGTATATATATATAGATAGATAGATAGATAGATAGATAGATAGTCTGGAAAATTAGTTATTTTGGAATTGTATCGCATACATTTTGTATTATTTTTGACTATTTATGATGCTTTCCACCATTGTACATTGTTGCCATACGGCAACAATTTACAGACTAATTAAAGTAATAAAAATCCATAATGTTTCTTATGTAAATGTAATAGTTCATGCAGTAGAGGGTTAAATTAAAATGGCTTCCTGATAAGAGGCTTGTATTTTCTCTGTGTTTGTTCTGTAAAGGTGTGTGTGTGTGTGTGTGTGTGTGTGTGTGTGTGTGTGTGTGTGTGTGTGTGTGTGTGTGTGTGTGTGTGTGTGTGTATGTGTCAGGAGCAGACGCTCCTCCAAACGCTCAAGACCTCACTGTGTCAGGCGTGTGTGAAACCGAGGGACGTTTCATTTTATTGACTTTAGTGGCGTTTCAAAAGAGTTAAAACAGCTTTAAAAGCTTTATAAAGTATAGATTACTAAATAAAAATATTATATTCTTACCAGAGGATTCCTTTCATCTCAGTCAGCTTTCTTGTCCTTTAGTAATAATAATAATAATAAAAAAAATACTTAACCGAGTTTAATGATATATTTTTACTTCTTTATTTAAGCGTGTACAAAATTATTTATTAAATAAAATTAAATGTTTAGCGCAGAAATGTTTTTAAGATGAATTAGATGCACGTTCCTGTGAGTGATGAAGTCGTTGAGGTTATAAAACTACAGATGATATCCAGTATTTAATAAAAATGTTTTTTGCTTATTTATTTGTTATTATTATTATTATTATTATTTTTATTTATTTATTTTTTTTTAAATGTGGGCGTAAATTAGTGGGGAAATGTGTTCTACGGTCATCAGTGGTTATCTATAAAAATGTGTTATTTAAAAAAAATAAACAATTATTATTCGTAGTAGTATAAATAATAATAAAATTAATACATTTAATTGAATAATGGTGCATTTACACACTGCCCTCCACTAATATCGGCCCCCTCGGTAAATACGAGCAAAGAAGGCTGTGAAAAATGGTCTTTATTGTTGAACCTTTTGATCTTTTGTTAAAAAAATTCACAAATACACTCTGCTCTCATGGATATCAAACACAACACAGGTTTATCAAAAAATATATAATATAAATACAGGTGTGCAACAATTATTGGCACCACTATGAATTCATATGAGAAAAATATATTTGAAGTATATTCCCACTGATATTTTACTTTATTTTAATACACCTGGGTGACTAGGAACAGGAAATTGTTCAACCATGACTTCCTGTTTCACAGGGGTATAAATATGAGGTAACACACAGGCCAAATTCCCTTAGTCATTCATAACAATGGGTAAAACCAAGGCATATAGCTGTGATGTGCGGCAAAAGGTTGTTGAGCAAATAACCAAAATAGTTTAGTATTGCACTGTTTGTTCACATTATTTAAATAATTTTTCTTTTCGTCTGCTGGCACTTTGACGTCCACTCTAGGCCTTTTATTATGTTTTTTTTTTTTTTTAATGCAGCGTTGTAGATATTAACCGAGAATAAATGACACATCATACTTTTTTAACAATTTGTCGTTAGATGAAACAAGTTAGTTCCTGTTCTCACTTACGTTAACGCAGCTATAGACCCATTCTCATGATTGAACCCTTTCTCTGTGTGTGTGTATTTTACAGGAATGAGATTTGGATGACGGACGCCGGCTGAGAGAAAACACCAGCGCGCTCTACGGCTTCAAATTTATGGTAAGACGGAGATTCGGTTCATTTATGAGTTCCGGTTTCGAGCTGCACTTACGACTCGCCCTTATGAATTCTCCGTTCTGATTGGTCAGATTCATTTCCTTTAGTTAGAAGCTAGTTAGAAACTTTTCCGACTCGTTTCGGGACTGAGGAGTTTGCAGTTCTTTGGCAAGCCGCTGTAACGGAAGTGAGAACAGGAACTAACTTGTTTCGTGGATGTTACAACAAAAAATGTAAACGTTAGTAAATTGCTGTGGTATAAGAGGAATAAAACACTTCAGGACGTGCTGTTGTAGGAAAATAATCAACACAACACAGTAGTTTATACCTTATTTAGTGCTGGTTTTGGCAGCAAAACTTCATCACACTGTGGATTTTATTCATTTGGTTGTAGCTGACAAACGAACAAGTTTAACTCACGAGCACTTCTGGTTTTTGGGCTCTTTTTTGGAACCGAATTTTTCAGTAGATTAATTCCACCTGTCTGTCTGTCTGTCTGCCTCTGTCGGTCTGTCTCTCTTCCTCTGTCTGTCTGTGTCTGTCTCGCTCTCTCTCTGTCTGTCTGTGTCTGTCTGTCTGCCTCTCTCTCTGTCTGTCTCTCTCTCTCTATGTCTGTCTGTCTGTCTGTCGGTCTGTCTCTCTGCCTCTGTCTGTCTGTCTCTGTCTCGCTCTCTCTCTGTCTGTCTGTCTGCCTCTCTCTCTGTCTGTCTTTCTCTCTCTCTCTCTCTGTCTGTCTGCCTGCCTGTCTGCCTCTGTCTGTCTGTCTCTGTCTCGCTCGCTCTGTGTCTGTCTGTCTGTCTGTCTCTCTCTCTCTATGTCTTTCTGTCTCTCTCTCTGTCTGTCTTTCTGTCTCTCTCTCTCTCTCTCTCTCTCTCTCTCTCTCTCTGTCTGTCTTTCTGTCTCTCTCTCTCTCTGTCTGTATCTGCCTCTCTCTATAGCCAGGCTGTGGCTGCTGAATCTGAGTCTCTCTGTCTGTCTCTTTCTCTCTCTCTCTCTAGCCAGGGTGTGGCTGCTGAGTCTCTCTGTCTGTCTCTCTGTCTGTCTCTCTGTCTGTCTCTCTGTCTGTCTCTCTGTCTGTCTCTCTGTCTGTCTCTCTGTCTCTATAGCCAGGCTGTGGCTGCTGAGTCTGAGTGTCTCTCTCTCTCTCTCTCTCTCTCTCTCTCTCTCTCTCTCTCTCTCTCTCTCTCTCTCTCCTCTCTTTCTGTCTGTCTCTCTCAATTCAATTCAATTCTATTCAAATGAGCTTTATTGACATGACCATTTTACCACAATGTTGCCAAAGCATTGATTAATGCACATTTAGTATATTTTAAAACACCTTAAAAAACATATGGGAACACACACAAAAGAGAAAAGAACATTGCAAACAAACTCTCTCTCTCTCTCTGTCTGTCTCTCTCTCTCTCTCTCTGTCTGTCTCTCTGTTTCTCTCTCTGTCTGTCTCTCAGGATACATCAGGATGAAACGACTCAGGACTTCAAGCAGTAGTGACAGTTCAGACAATGAGAGTGAGTAAAGAGACACACACACACACATACACACCCCTTCTAAATGTACAAATACAATGATTATATTTTAAGGTTTGCTAAGATGATAATGCGCTGTGTGCAATGAGCATCAATATACATGTGCAGCTCAGAAAATGAGAAAATCGTGGAAAAGTTCTTTTTTTCCCCCATAATTTAATTCAAAAAGTGGAACTTTCATATATTGTAGATTCATTACACATAAAGTGAAATATTTTTTGTTTTCATCTTGATGATTACGGCTTACAGCTCATGGAAACGAGATACTGCATCAGTGGGGCGTGGCATGGAGGCGATCAGCCTGTGGCACTGCTGAGGTGTTATGGAAGCCCAGGTTGCTTTGATAGCGGCCTTCGGCTCGTCTGTATCGTCGGGTCTGGTGTCTCTCATCTTCCTCTCGACAAAATCCAGGTCAGGCGAGTCGGCTGGCCAATCAAGCACAGTAACACCATGGTCACCAAACCAGTTACTAGTAGTTTTGGCTCTGTGGGCAGGTGCCAAGTCCTGCTGGAAAAGGAAATCAGCATCTACATAAAGCTCGTCAGCAGATGGAAGCATGAAGTGCTCTAAAATCTCCTGGTAGACGCTGCATCGACTCTCGACTCGAGAAAACACAGTGGACCAACAGCAGCAGATGACATGGCACCCCAAATCATCACTGACTGTGGAAACTTCACACTGGACTTCAAGCAACTTGGATTCTGTTCCTCTCCACTCTTCCTCCAGATTCTGGGACCTTGATTTCCAAATGAAATGCAACATTTACTTTCATCTGAAAAGAGGACTTTGGACCACTGGCTCTTGATGCACTGACTCCAGCCTCAGTCCACTCCTTGTGAAGCGCCCCGAAGTTCTTGAATCGGCTTTGCTTGACGATCCTCTCAAGGCTGCGGTCATCCCTGTTGCTTGCGCACCTTTTCCTGCCACGCTTTTCCCTTCCAGTCAACTTTCCATGAATGTGCTTTGATGCAGCATTCTGTGAACAGCCAGCCCTTTCAGCAATGACCTCCTGTGGCGGTCAGTGAGTGTCTTCTGGACAACTGTCAAGTCAGCGATCTTTCCCCATGATTGTGGTTGTGTGTACTGAACCAGACTGAGAGATTAAAGGCTCAGGAAACCTTTGCAGGTGTTTTGAGTTAATTAGCTGATTAGAGCGCTTCTCAGGTCGCCACCTTGCGTATGTGTACACATGGTTCTAAGCAGGTATCATCCAGGCTTTAGGAACGCACATCAGTCACACATAAAGCTCTCGTGGTTTCTCTTATTTTAATTTTCTCGTCACCTCCAGGTCCCTCAACATCCTTTTCTACGAATAAGTATGGCAGTAAACCCGGAACCCCCGCCTCTGCTCAGAAAAAACCAGCGGAGGTGAGAACCCGGAGAGATGCACCTGTTTACCTGGAGCTTTTGTGATTATTTACTCAGAGAACAAATCAGAGTTTATTTATCAACACGTCATGTGGTGTTTATTGTTCTGGTCATGTGGTGATGTGTATGTGGTACTCAGGTGTTCAGGAAAGACCTGATCAGTGCGATGAAGCTGCCGGACTCTCACCACATCCCTCCTGATGATTATTACCTGCTGGCTGACACCTGGAGGCAGGAATGGGAGAAAGGAGTGCAGGTCCTGGCTAGTCCTGATACCATCCCCCATCCCTCTGTCAGGTCAGTGTCTCTCTCTCTCTCTCTCTCTCTCTCTCTCTCTCTCTCTCTCTCTCTCTCTCAATTCAATTCAGTGTCTGTCTCTCTCTCTCTGTCTGTCTGTCTCTCTGTCTGTTCAATGTCTCTCTCTCTCTCTGTTTGTCTCTCTCTCTCTCTCTCTGTCTGTCTCTATCAGGTTAGTGTCTGTCTGTCTCTCTGTCCCTCTGTCAGGTTAGTGTCTGTCTGTCTGTGTGTGTGCATCAGGTTATTGTCTGTCTGTCTGTCCCTCTGTTCCTCTTTCAAGTTAGTGTCTGTCTCTCTGTTCCTCTATCTGTCTCTCTGTCTGTCCCTCTGTCCGGTCAGTGTCTGTCTCTCTGTCTATCTGTCCCTCTGTCAGGTCAGTGTCTGTCTGTCCCTCTGTCAGGTCAGTGTCTGTCTGTCCCTCTGTCAGGTCAGTGTCTGTCTGTCCCTCTGTCAGGTCAGTGTCTGTCTGTCCCTCTGTCAGGTTAGTGTCTCTCTCTGTCAGGTTAGTGTCTCTCTCTGTCAGGTTAGTGTCTCTCTCTGTCTGTTCCTCTGTCTGTCTCTCTGTCAGGTTAGTGTCTCTCTCTGTCAGGTCAGTGTCTCTGTCTGTCTGTTCCTCTGTCAGTGTCTCTCTGTCAGGTTAGTGTCTCTCTGTCAGGTTAGTGTCTCTGTCTGTCTGTTCCTCTGTCTGTCTCTCTGTCAGGTTAGGTGTCTGTCTGTCTTTGTTTGTGTGTGTCTCTCTCTCTTTTCCTCTTTGTCTGTCTATCTCTTTATCTCCGTCTGTCTGTCTGTCTCTCTTTCTGTTTTTTCCACTCCCTACACCATAAAGTGTCATCATGTTTTCCATTTCTAACACGCCCCCACTATTGTACTGCATTACCACGCTCTGTGTGTGTGTGTGTGTGTGTGTGTGCATGTGTATTTGTATGGAATTAACTGTGTGTGTGTGTGTGTGTGTGTGTGTGTTTTGTTGCAGGATCATGACAGAGAGGCCGAAGGAGATTCTGTTCTCCAGGCCGAGGAAGTATATCCAGTGCTGGAGTCAGGACTGCACGGAGACGGGCTACGTGAACATTAAGGAGCTGGCCGAGGCCATGTGCAGGTATGACCTGGACGACACTGACCTGTACTGGCTACGACACCTCAACCTGGAGCTGCTGCACATGGGTCAGTCCCCTCAATAATATCCACTAAATATATTCATAGTTTTAGCTTGAAAAATGATCCAGAATGGAGTCAGTAGATATGCTTTGACGTGTGTGTCAGGGGAAGGGACGGTGGACGAGTTGACCATGGAGCGGACGATGGAGGCTCTTGAAAGAAAGTGCCATGACAACATGAACCACGCCATCGAGACGGAGGAAGGCCTGGGCATCGAGTACGACGAGGACGTCATCTGTGACGTGTGTCGCTCACCCGACAGCGAGGAGGGCAACGACATGGTCTTCTGTGACAAGTGCAACATCTGTGTTCATCAGGTGAGAGCTGAAAACCACACACACACACACACACACACGCACACACACACGTCTCTGCAGAGTGTAGATTATCTTATCAGTTAATAAATGATTAATCTATGTGACTATAAAACACAAATTCAGACCTCTAGCTGTTACACAGGAACACTTTACACTTTCCTGAACCTTTCGAGGTGTCCCTACTCCACAAGTACAAATTCTTCCCTCTGAAAAAGTAGCTCCACCTCGGAAAGCATGAATCCGACAGATGATTTTAGAACTACGCGTTCGAGTAAAATCTGTCTTTAGACTTCCATTGGAAATGAGTTTTAGTGAGTAAACAGGTTCGGGTCTTTTCTCATAGCAGGGACGTGTGTCGCAATCCCAAATTGGACCAATCAGCTGTGAGCAAAGTGATCTAAATGTAAGTTAACCGCTTGTGGAGAATCCTGTGGAGGTCGGAGCACAAATAGCTATAAAAAGGGCACTTTGTAGGGAAAGAACTTTTAGGGAAAGACACAGTCACCTGGATTTTCCCGATGACCATCTGTACGAAAGATCTATTTTTGGCAGATGGTATAGTTTATCCCTGCCGGCTTCTTCAGCCTCACAGATTAAAGTTCTGACACGCCGAAGCCGCTGTCTTACGGCGCCGCAAACTGTACATGTTGCTTTGCGGTCCATTGCGAGTGGTATGTACTTGCACGGGGTGGCATTATTCCTGTCCTAATACATTTTCACAAATATTTTATAATTATTTAATTACAACAATTCACATTTATGTTATATGAAATGACATGAAATATGTCGGTTATACGTTTTCAGTAGTTTATTCTCATTGTGAGCCTGTAAAGGTTGGTGTTCGCGGTTAGTGTTGGAAAAAATTCCTCATATTTTCGCATAATTTCTTGCTTTTTTTTCCATGTTGAACGCTATTGGCTGTTTGCTACAAACGTCTGGCTTTTATATGCAAGCACACACTGAGTAAACATTGATTCAGGGTTAAAACCTGGGTTGATTGAGAACGTTGATAACCAGCATCATGAAACCTGTTAACCTTAATTAACCCGAGTTGGATTAGTTTGGTTCCGTCAACTCAGGACTTACTCTGCAACTCTGAGTCGGTTCACCTCGCTTCGTGCAACAGGCCTCTGGAGTTTAAAGCTTAGTAAATACTTTCGAACGTAGTTTCCGATTTTTCGATTCGAGACTCGGATCATGACGACAATCACGACGACGGCGACGGAAAGTTTTAAAGAGAGCCGGAGCTCTTGTGGTCGTCTGAACAGAAAGTTTACTTTTGTGTATTTATTGTTATAACGACCATGTTTCTAGGCTTGTTACGGCATAGTGAAGGTTCCAGATGGAAACTGGCTGTGCAGGACCTGTGTTCTCGGCATCGACCCGCAGTGTATACTGTGTCCCAAAAAAGGAGGAGCGATGAAGGCCACACGAGCGGGAACGAAGTGGGCACACGTCAGCTGTGCTCTCTGGATACCTGAGGTACGGTCGGATTTAATTTACACAAACGTAAATACAGTGCATCTAGGGCAAAGTGATCTATTATTAACGCTGGCTGTGCTTGAAAAATCCACGTCGGAATAGAGTAAACGAATCGTTTAAACTAATTTGTTTAGACTGACGCTGTTAAGTAACGAGGTTTGCGTTTCCTGGGAGGGAATTAATTGCTAACAGAAAACACAGCTGTTTAGCTTTTGTTGTGTTGATGATGATTGTGAAAGCGTAGTTCATGAATGGTGATTTTAAACTTTTAAACTTTTCATGAAACGAACAAAAATGTACAATATGAGGGAAGAAAAACACTCTGAAACTAAAAACCGTGAACTAAGTGGCAAAACATTTAACATGGTCTTCTCCGCAAGCTTAAGCTCGAATTCTGGCACAGACCTCGCGTGTGGGCGGGGCTTAACAACGATTTACTCTCATTGGATAGTGAGATTTGGATCGAAGCTTAGAAAACTGTTAACAAGGAACGCTGTTTATTTGAAGACCATGTTATATTTTTGCCCCTGGGTTCACTGTTTTCAGTTTAAGAGTGTTTTTCGTCTTTCTCATTGTATATTTTTGTTCGTTTCTTGAAAGGTTAAGTTCAACACTTTTAACACAAATTGAATTCTGTAAAAACACAGCTTACATTCAGGGTCACGAAGCTCTTATTGGTTAAAACGAATCCAGATTTGGTGTATAATTTAGGTTTTAGATGCTGTACCGTTGCAATCAAAATGATTCAACCCCCATTGCAAATCAGGTTTATTGTCAAAATTTATATACTTTCAATGAACAAATTAAACAAAAGCAACTGAAATAGTTCAACACAACGAATGCTTCAAGTGCTTTCCCCAAATTCAACTGTAAATGCAACTTATAATGACTTCTCCAGTCTCAAAATTATTCAACCCTTCATGGCAAGCATCTTTAGTACTTAGTAGAGCACCGTTTTGCTGTTATGACCTGCTGCAAACGAGATGCATAGCCAGACACCAGCTTCTGGCAGCGTTCCTGAGGAATCTTAGCCCATTCCTCATGAGCAGTGGCCTCCAGTTCAGTAATATTCTTGGGTTTGTGTGCTGCAACCACCTTCTTCAAATCCCATCAGAGATTTTCTATGGGGTTCAAGTCAGGTGACTGTGATGCCACTGTAGAATCTTCCAGGACTACTTCTGCAACCAAGCCTTGGTGGAATTTGAGGTATGCTTGAGATCATTGTCCTGTTGGTAGGTCCAATGACGCCCAAGCTTCAGCTTCCTCGCAGATGGCATGACGTTTTCTCCTAGGATTTCCTGATACTTCAATGAATCCATCTTGCCTTCCACACGCTGTAGGTTTCCAGTGCCAGAGGATGCAAAGCAGCCCCAGAGCATCACCGAGCCACCACCATGCATGACTGTGGACAGAGTGTTCTTTCTTCATTCTTCTTTCTCCAGACATACCGCTGATCCATCGTTTTGTTTCATCGCTCCACAGAACAGAATCCCAAAACTTCTGTGGCTTATTTATACGAGTTTGACTTTTCTTGTGCTTTTGGGTCAGTAATGGTGTACGTCTTGGAGTTCTGGCATGGAAACCTTCTGCGTTTAGTACCCGCCACACTGTGCTCACTGAAACCTCAGTGCCTGTTGCCACCAAGTCTTGCTGCAGGTCTTTTGCAGCCACTCGAGGGTTTTTCACAACCTGTCTTCTCAGAAATCTGGTTGCAGCCGTTGATAGCTTCCTTTTTCTGCCCCTAGCCAGTTCAGGTATTTCATGTATTTTCTGCCCCTAGCCAGTTCAGGTATTTCATGTGTTCCAGCTCAAGCACATCTGGTGCAACTAATGAAGCCCTTGATTAGTTGCATAAAGTGTGCTTGAGACAACACCTGTTTTGCATATTTGTGCTGTTGTGAGGGATTCTGTTCGGGGGGTTGAATAATTTTGAGACTGGAGAAGTCATTATAAGTTGCATTTTCAGTTGAATTTGAAGCTTTCGTTGTGTTGAACTATTTCAGTTGCTTTTGTTTGATTTGTTCATTGAAAGTCTTTAAATTTTGACAATAAACCTGATTTGCAATGGGGGTCGAATAATTTTGACTGCAACTGTATATCTGTTAAAAATGTAATTTTTTGTGTGTGTGTGTGTGTGTAGGTGAGCATCGCATGTCCAGAGAGGATGGAGCCCATCACTAAACTGTCTCACATTCCACCCAGCCGCTGGTCTCTCATCTGTAGCCTCTGCAAGATCAAAACCGGGGCCTGCATACAGGTAAGGCCTGAGATCCGGCGTCTGATACTTCCCTAACTCCTGTAGGCTGCTCGTCTAATTCTCCCTAATCCTCTCCAGTGTTCGGTGAAGAACTGCACCATCCCTTTCCATGTCACCTGCGCCTTCGAGCACAACCTGGAGATGAAGACCATCCTGGACGAAGGCGACGAAGTCAAGTTCAAATCCTACTGCCTGAAGCACAGCAAGCCCAAAGCGGGCGAGCCCGGTCTGAGCCCGGCCAGACACAAACCCCCTACGGAGACGGAGAAGGTGGGCCTTAGAGCGCAGAAGCTCTTAGAGCTCGAGGAGGAGTTCTACAAGCTGGTGCATCCGGACGAGGTGGCGCAGGAGCTGGGGCTGCCTCTGCACCTGCTCGACTTTATCTACCAGTACTGGAAGCTGAAGAGGAAGGGCAGCTTTAACAAAGCCCTTCTGCCGCCTAAAGAGGAGGAGGGGAACCTGCTCCGGCAGCCGCAGGAGGACAGCATACACACACGCATGCGCATGTTCATGCATCTCCGCCAAGACCTGGAGAGGGTTAGTGTCGCGCCACTGCAGTCCGATTCAAACATCTCTCAAAGTTCATTTTAATTTCATTTCTGTTACGCTTTTTTTTTTTTTTCCCCCAAGGTGAGGAATCTGTGCTACATGGTGAGTCGGAGAGAGAAGCTGAAACTGTCTCAGAGTAAAGTCCAGGAGCAGATCTTCAACCTTCACGTCAAGCTCATGAACCAAGAACAAGCTGCAGGTAATACACACGAAGAAAATGAACCAAAAGAATGTCACGTCAGACCAGTCTGGAAAGATCGAGCTGTATTTCAATGTGTGACTTGACATGTTGGTAAAGATGTGTTATATCCTGTGTGAAAAAGAGGTTTTGCGCCTTTTCTTCAGACACTCCAGGAAGCGCTCGCTCTTTTCTGGCGTCTCTCACCAAAACCAACCCTGAGAACAATTGAATATACGGTGTTTAAAAGAACGTGTCGGAGATAGCAGCATTAGCAGCAAAAATTACTGACGTGTTTGATTTAATCCACTGTTTTGAATGTGTGCAGAATTGCCGGTGTCGTCAAACGTGGAGAACCTGATCTTCCCGCCTCCTCCCAGGATAACCATCAAACTCAAAATCAAAAGCAAAACCAGCACCAAGTCAGGAAACGGGCCGCTGAGCCCGGATAACAGCGGCAACGTGTACGACGTGAGCGGGGCCGGGATGGGGCAGGGCAAACCTCAGCTCCAGCACAGCCGAGTGCCGAGGGAGGAGCGAACCAACGGCATCGTTCCCATCACCAAGCCGACGGGGAAGCCTCTGGCGTTACACGCCGCCCTGCACGGCCACTCGGCCAAGCCCGAGCAGGACAGACCGCACCAGCATTCACTGAAGTCTAACGGCATCGTGGAGAAGCCTGTGGTTCCGAGAAACCCGACGGCACCCGAACAGGGAGCGTGCGAGAAGCATTCTGGGAAAGGTCAACCGTTTCACAAATCCACAATGGAGCACTTCAGCAGAACCCTGAAAGAAGCCACCGTCAGCCTGGTACGGACTACTGCGGATCTCTGGAGCGCCAACAAGAACGGCCATAAAAACAAAGAGCGGACGAACTGCGGCAAAGCGCAGAGCGCCGAACGAGCACCAAAGAGCGGCAGAGGAGGATACCAGGAGAGCGACGGGTACTGCCCCGACCTCGAGCTCAGCGATTCTGAACCTGAAGCCAAAGGCAAGCGACAGAGAGGGGGGAGAGGGGGGAGAGGGTTGAGCGAGAGGAGCCCGGCCGGTGGTTATGGCCGTGGAGGAACTCGAGGGAACGTTTCATTAGGTTCCAGGACTTCTGTGCAAAGGTGACGAGCTTGCAGGCGCGCAAAAAAAAAAAAAAAAAAAAAAAAAAAAAAATCTCCAACCAACTGCTGTAGGTCTGCTAACGTAAAGCACTGTCGCCTACCACAGGAGGAACGGTCTCCGATTGCGCCCGCCGACGGGTCGAAGAAGTGGCGTGGCGGAGTTTAGAAAGTGGTCCTTCCGTCATATTGGAGCTGCCTTATAAACTATAGACACGGGAGACCGCACGGTCTGATTTTTTTTCAGACCGTCTAGCAGTGTTTCTGTATATACCGGTTACGATTTTTAGGTTGTGTACTGTAAATAATGGCTCGTGTGTCAGGAGTGATGTTGATTCCTGCAACCTCCGAACATTCTCATGGTTATGCAAAGAAATAAAGGCATAAGAACGACAGCGTTTGAGTCTGACGACATGGATTTGTGTCTCTCTGATGTTCATGTTCGCATTCGCATGCTTGGCTGATCCGCGTTCCTAAGCGTTCCTCTCGTTTTAAAATCCCGGTGTCTCGCGAGTAGCCGAAACTCGTGGTTTTTTTTTTGAACGTGTACATGTATTGGATGAGATTCGAATGATTAATTTTTTAAAATAACGCTCTATTTTTTACTCCGTAATCTTTTGTATCACGTGTTGGAGACTTTCGCCAGAATTTATCTGCCAATGAAATTAAAACGTCTTAAAACTATAACACTATACACCACTAGAGTGAAGTGTAGGACGTGATTTTCGGCATTTTTTTTTTTTTTTACTTCGAGCACCCTTACGGTTTCGATCGTGAGCTCAACTTCCCACAGCATCGCAAAGACCTGGTTGAGTGAGAGAGAGTTCAGTGTGATGCTCGCCCGACCATTTTACGATACTTTTCGGAAACTAGTTCACGAGAACTAAATTAGACACCGGACCAAATCGACGTTTGTCGTACGAAAGCTGAAAAGAGATTAACGCTGAGTGTCCACTTGCACATTTTGTGTCTTTTCACGCCTTTCCCTGTCTGACCGATGTGTCGTTCGTAAAGGAGTCGACTCCGAGTCGGTTCTTTTAGCTAAGCGTCGACTCGCAAAGATGACCCTTTTATTTGTAGATGTAGGTAACATCTTTGCTCTTCCAGTGTAAATTAATCAAAAATGCTTCCATAGGAATCTCTTTTCAACATCTGAGCTGTTTCTTAGCGGGAAGTAATTGATCTTTAATAACCGTTTTATCCTGGTCAGGTTTTCAGTAATTATTGAATCAAATAAAACTTTGATTTCTTCATCCATCCAAACTAAGCACGAGTGCCCTTTTTTGGTCACGTTTATGTTTAGATATAGCCCTGAAACATGACTTGCGTCCCCTGTTTCATGATTTACTCAAAAAGGTTTTCGAAATATTGCAAACTTTGTCTAGTAAAATGGCAAGGAGTCATTTGTGAGCCAAAAGAGTAGAGTCTTACTGGTGAGCTGAGCCAAATGATTTGCTGACTCACTGAATGGAAAGAACTGGATTTCCCGTCCCATGACTTGTATCCCCAGTGGCATCATTTATTTAAAAATGTCTGGTTTAAAAAAAAAAATTAAAAAAAAATGAGTCATTTGAGAGGCACAAGAGTCAATTCATATTGGAGCCAGATTGATTCACTGACTCACTGAAAAGAATTGGAATTCCCATCCCAAGACTTGCATCCCCTACGTATCGTTTATTTTAATAACCGTTCGAAATATCGCAGACGGTGTCCAGTTTAAAAAAAAAAAGAAAAAAAGATGGCAAGGAGTGTTAGCCAAAAGAGTCGGCTCTTATTGGTGAGCTGAGCCAAATGATTCACTGACTCACTAAAAAGAATTAGAATTCTTATCCCAAGACTTGTGTCCCTTATGCCATCATTTGATCAAAAAATGTTCACATTATTGCATAACTTTGCCCAGTAAAAAAATATAAAAAAATTTTTAAAAAAATAAAAGCCAGTGAGTCATTTGTGAGCTGAAAGAGTCGGCTCTTATTGGTGAACTGAGCCAAATGATTCACTGTCTCACTAAGAAGAACTTGAATTCCCATCCCACAACTGATGTCCCCTGTGCCATCATTAATTTTATAAAATGTTCAAAATAACCCAGGTGTCCAGTTAGAAAAAAATGACGAGTCATTTGTGAACCAGAAGAGTCAACTCTTATTGGTGAGCTGATCCAAATGATTCACTGACTCACTAAGAATAACTATAAATCCCATCACTGCTGTCTCTGCTCGCCGTCGTTGGGCGACGTTGGCGATTCAAACAGCTTCCTTTTACTGAAGCCCTCGCCCGATTGGATAAACGCAACCTGGCGGGCCGCTCTCATTTGCATATGGTTTAGATTTGTTTCGCCATCACGCACCCATCATGTGCTACACGAACGAGGCAGATCTCTCCATTGTAACGAACAGCATGCAGCACATGAAGTTGTGAGTGGACACGTCCCATTAAACGGCCCAGCCCTTAAATCCTGCAATACATTTGCGTAATTCACTCATAAAATTGAGGAAAACTGCCATGAGCTAGGAGACTAGCACGTCCTGTCTGGTGTGTATGTACTAGACCAATAGTCTTGCAAAAATGTGTTCTAGAGACACACACGATAGTAATCATATACTTAGACAAATCATTTAGACACGGTGCAGTCGAACAGAAATGTGCGATTCCCTGAATAAACGTTTTTTTTTTTCTTCTGTAAATCATTTATGAGAAATAACGAGCCATGCTATTTTTTTTTTTCTGAACGTGTCTCATGTAATGAATCACAGGAGAAATTATTTACATGTTGAACCTCAGTGTTATTTCTCTGTAGCTTGTAGAGAGGGCTTAATGATTTTTCTTTATGTTCTTCCAGGAAACCCCCCAAACATCATTGTGTACTGTGTGCTACTGCAGGCAATAGAGAACACTGTAACAGTGTGCATGAACTATGCGTCATGTTTGGATACGAGTACTGTCTTTTTTTCATTATTTCTTACCTGATGCTATATATTGAAATGGATTTCTTTTTTTTTTGAAGACGGAGCCTCATGCAATAAACTTTGAAACGCAAACTGGTTTATTGATTTCTTTTTAAACAGGTTTCAATTCTAACATTTTCCATTACATTACTTAAAAAACCCAAAAAAAACCCTAAACCTAAAATCATTATGGAAAAACCCTTGAACTCCCACTTGATGTCTCAACACTCGGTCGCGCCGCCGATTCTCTCTCGTGAGACAGTGTTTAGATCGCAGTGTCACACATACGCTGCTGAATTCTGCGTTCTGATTGGTCAGAACGTGTCGATCAATTTCCTATAACAGCAGCTCTGACAGTAGCGCATTGTTATATTAATATTAATGCGCTGGTTCTGATGCGTTACCGTTTCTATAGTAACGACTCATTCACAGGGACCTCTACGGCAGACGTTCGACATAAAGACGTGAGTAATTGTTGATAATGGTGAGGTTTTCTGTAAGGAGACGTTTACGGAACGTTCATGGAAGGAGTCTCCAGTGTCGACGCTTTGTAACAGTCAGAGGTAAAACATCATCTTCGGGACAGGGGAGTTTACACTTTGTTTCTCGGTAACATGACAAGCTGCATTTATTTTAAGAGCGAGGGGGGAGAGAGAGGCTGGTGAGGGAACTACTGTTTATAGCTGCTATGAAGTAAGTGAGAACAGGAACTACTTGTTTTGTGGAAGCTACAGAACATTTAAATATAAACTGATTAAAAAAAAGTACAATGTGTCAATCATTGGTAAATTGCTGCAGTATATGAGGAATAAAACGGCCTAAAACAGCATGACGCCAAGTGTGTTATTCCGTACTTAATGATCATCTTCACTCCAAAAACAAACAGAAATCAGTAATTAATGATCTAAATGAACTGGATGAACTTTAAATATTTGTTTCTGGAGTTTATTTGACTAGTTATTGCCACATGATTTTAAATTAAACGTGCTGGTTTGGTTGGACTTGGTGCTGTTTCAAAGGGCACATCGTGCTCATAAACACCTATAGGATAATCCATGACCAAGACGCCGAGTCTGTAATGACAGACATGCGTTTAATATCTGGTCATTCATTGGCAAAATTTGTCTGTATGTACCTCGGATAGAAAGCGATCTGAATTAGGTCAGGTCACTTTATTTATTTATTTATTTATATATTGTAAATTTGATTCCAGCTCTGTTTGGAAGCTGTAATTACTACTGCCTCAGGCATATTGATTATTCGTAAGAGCGAGCTGACTTTGAGTCGACTGTTTGCTTAGTTCAGCCTGTGAGCATGTCAATAAGAATCTTTTAGTGGTCCTACAGCAGGAACTTGGCGTTAATGGGAGATAATGATGGGCGTTGACTCTACAAATAAGTGTGCCCTATTTTATGGGGATGGGAGCTGCTGAAACGAGTTTGACGCAGCAGAATCATTCCATCCAAATGGGAAGTTCCTGTGGTAACGACAGTAATGACTCCGGTATGGTTATTCCTTAACGGTGTAGCTAATGCCATTGCAAAGTGCGTATTGTGAATTTATGACATGATTATGCCTCAAAGTCTCAAGACATTTTACTACAAAACTGGACATTGATATACTCTTACTGGCCACTTTATTAGGAGCAACGGTGTACTTCATTCATGCAATTATCTAATCAGCCAAAAAAAAAAAAAAAAAAGACCAGGCGATGTTTTAATAGCTTTAAAATGTACGCTTTGGGTCATCCTGGTGCCCACTGCAGCCTCAGCATTCTGCTCTGTAGTCCATCCACCTCAAGGTTCGACGTGTTGTGTTCTGTGATGCTTTTCTGCTCACCACGGTTGTAAAGGCTGACTGACAGACAGAATTTCAGCTCTGATAACTCTCATAAATAAGGCTTTTCCTTGGATGTTTTTTTTGCACCATTTTGTGTAAACTCTAGAGACTGTTCTAGATGTTTGATGTGAACATTAGCTGAAGCTCCAGAACTGTATTTGCATGATTTCATGCACTGTGCTGTTGCCACATGACTGGCCTAAATGGATAAATGAGTTAACGAGCAGGTGTAAAGGTAAAGCGGGCGGCGACTATTGTATTTTAAAATTCGTAAGACAATAAAAATGAATGGAAATGGACCATTGTTGTCATAGAAACCTAAGCATGGTTAGTGGTTAAGATGATTAATAATGGTACACTTTAATTCAATCTTTGAATGATGCAAAGAGTCATTGTAACACCAATGGATTCACCATCAGCTTAAGAATAGTCTTAAACAAATTCTCAAAGTGAATTGAAAAGTGAAAGTAGCTCTGCTTCCATCACACACTCCATTGTTGATTATTTTTGGTATAGCAGTTCAACCCAGTATGCGTATACATCTTATGGGTACAGTGTAAATGTTCCATTATATCATGAGGCACAGGAGCTTTTTGTTTTTCTTCTATTTTTATGTCACTGAAAAGGTTTTGTTAAGTAAAGCAGGACAAAGAGACAGAGCGAGCAGCTCCATGCCATCCATTGTAGGGAAATCCAGTGAGGTCATGGGAGGGTCAGTGGAGGCTATTATGTAAATACGGGTTAAAGTGGATGTCCTGGTCAACAGAAAACAAAAATAGAGAACTTTGTGGCGTAATACGATTGGACTGGATATTAAATAGTTATACCACAATCCTATTCCAAACCAACCGCATGATTATATCAACGTATGATGACTCGGAGTCCTTATACCACTTGTAGCTCGAAACGACAAACACGTCTTGGTCTCATTCTCAGCTTTAATGCTGTATGTTAGAGTATGAATGTAATGTTTTGCATCAGTGCATCAAACATTTCTTTTACTCTTTGTCATATGAGACAAAGAGACATTTTATGTCCTCGGTGGGAAAAAAAAAACTGTTTAAGGAAGTGGGTTTTTTTTTTTTTTTTTTTAAAGGTCTGCTTTGTTTGTGATCATAACCATGATGTTGAACTGGGACTTTGAAAAACAGTGTATCAGATTTGGGAAGGGTCTCCTTTAATCGGTCTTGGTTTGTCACATAGATTTGACTATGGAGGTTTTTGAATGGAAAGGGAGTAAAAACAACCTTATCTAAAAAAAAATAAATAAATAAATAAAAACAAAACAGGTTTATGATTCCTTCAATCAACAGTGTTTAGCGTTACTACAATCGATTAGAAAAATCTTTAATGGATTACACCATGTGATGTGAATTGGCGTAATGGTTTCCATCTGATGCTTGGCAGTTTTCATGAGGGTTACTGTTAAATGCAGAGTCTGAAATAATGGTGACAAACTGTCCTTTGCCTTGTCATTGGTGTGCCCTGCTGAAAATAAATAAATAAATAAATAAATAAATAGAACCCCTCACAGAAATTCTTATGGTTTCCACTACAAATACCATTACAACACATCAGCTAACCATTAAAACCATTACCATTATTGGTCCTTAATGGTATCCACTAGACATAACATGCCACCCATAGAAGACAACAAATTACCAGTAGAGACCCACAGGGACCATTATAGTTTCCATTAAAACCAATACAATACCCATTATAACCATTACAAACTCTATGAGGGTTTCTATTGGGTTTTTTTTTTTTCAGCAGGGTGCATCGTTTCTACCTTTAGTGCTTGAAAATGGAAATATAGTACACCTTTAAGAATAATTAAAGAAACATTATTGGACCTTAAGGACCACAGGCTTTACTCTAAAGCTGAAGGTACACCACATGCACCTTCATGTAGTAAAGTAAAAAACATCCAACGTTAGCAACGAGGAACAGTACAGTTTATGGTACCTGGATTTCCCCAGAGTGTACCATTGAAACCCAACCTTTCATAAGTAGATGATTACAATCAGATTAAAAATAGATAGGAACCAGTAAACTATTCTTCCAAACCACTAGGAATCCATT
This sequence comes from Cranoglanis bouderius, assembly GCA_023630585.1. Lineage (NCBI taxonomy): Eukaryota > Metazoa > Chordata > Actinopteri > Siluriformes > Cranoglanididae > Cranoglanis > Cranoglanis bouderius. Next base: position 2,305,680 of record CM042537.1, read on the forward strand.
AGGAGCTAGACATCTCTAATGGGTTTTAATGATTTTTGTCAGCAGTGCTGGAGGCAGAAGTGGTTCAGGTGAGGAAGTGTTTAGGGGAAAAGTCCAGCAGTTACTGCAGTGTATTACAGTCTGAGCTCAGCGTTTTAGCGAACCAGCCTCCTGTCAAACAACGAATGTTGAGCGAAAATAGAAAATAAAGGGTAAACATGTCATTCAGACATCTGTCATGGCTGTGAGCTAGCATGCTAATTACCGGCACGCGACCTACAGAATTAGCCGTCGTGTAGCATACAGGGCATGTATCAGTAGCAGAGTGGAAGCCAAACTCCGCCTTAATTCAAGCAACCGGCTCACAAACACCTACACGGTTTCATCATTCGGCTCATATCTCCAACCTAATTCAACCACTGAGGTTTGTTGGGGAAGGTGTTGGACTTTATTATGATTGTTATATGATTGATTTTTAAGCGGAAACGATGACAGGACGCCGGCTTTCACGGCGGAGCGCCTGCGCCTTCCGGATTATCGCGTTCCCAAACCCGGAGTATTTGCATCGGAAATCCTCTGAACCTGGTACTTCTCATGGCTGACAATTCTCATGGCTACCTTTACGTTTATTTCCACCTGGGAAACATTTCTGGAGTATTCCCAGCCTTCACAAATGAAGAAGCGGGTTTGAATGAACCTGGCAGACGCACTGCTACTTAACACTGTATTCCCTGTCTTCATACTAATTTACGACTCATCCCGGGATTATTCCAACTTCTGGACATCTAGGAAAGGAAGGAAAGGAAGTGTTATCTTTCCAGGGTTCCAGTCCCACCCTGTCATGTCCATTTGAATACCTTCATTTGAATAGACATTTGGCAGAAGGTTTGTCCTTGAAGCTTTTGAAGCTCTTTCAGACTAAATCACTGGGATTTTTAATCATTCCAGCACTCCATTGTTAAATCAGTTTTTACAGGTTCGACATGTCATCTGAAGCTCCATCAGAGGGAAGCCTGGTGTCGCTCAGAGGCCTGTCCATGGACCGCTGGATGGCCAGTCTGCCAAGTGAACTCTGGGACATCCCTTTATGGAATTTGGCCATCCCAGGTATCCGGCATTTGTTGTCTATGTGAACGTCTGTCTCGATTTTGTTTTCTTAAAACCCTCTGAGATATTTCCAGTGTGCACCCAATTATGCATCGCAATAATTAACATTCTCTCACCATTGCGTAATTTGCCATTGTACTTCCCAATAGAGTCATGTTAAAAAGGATAAACGGCTCACTGAATGGGTGGCGGCACAGGCGGTGTCAGGTTGCGTGCTTATGTGCACCGTCAGCACCACTTCGTAGTCAGAGTCGAGGCTGATGTTAATCTACCACCGCGTACAGTACACTTATACGTTCTACAGGATGACTGTAAAGCATTTCAATCTCCTGATTTCCTCATACACTTTGTTCTGCTTTGTTTTTTCACCCCTACAGGAAGCCATAATGCTATCACTTACTGTTTGGATATGAATAACCGCTCTCCCATTGACCTCAAGCAGCCCGATATGCTCCAGAAGCTAGACAAGTACATGAAGCCCATCATACGGCCGTTTGTTTACAAGTGGGCGATTACGCAGGTAAAGATTACCCTAAAGATTTGTGCTTCCCCAAAAAAAAAAAAAAAAAAATCCCAGCCGGATACTGTAGATTTCTACCTAAGAGCTGCTGCTGTAATCATAAAGACTGCCCTGTCGCTCATCCCAGGAGGCTTATTCACATCCTGTACACACACTCGGCACTGTTAGTCTTTATAGTGTACAGTTGTAGAAGAGTAATTATTTACAATCCACCTATGAGTCTGGCTCCTCTCAAGGTTTCTTCCTCATGCCACCTCCGGGAGTTTTTTCCTCTTCCTCTGCCGCAGAACAATTCGTCAGCTCTTTCCACAGGCTTGCTTTCATGGCTCTCGTCTTAATCTGATCTCCATTAGTAACTTCGCTCTAATGTTATATTCATAAATATATTTATATTCGTGAATTTTGTGCCATCAACAAATCGTACACACCTCGTGCCAGTACACCTGAAATGGACTGATTTATACAGATATACAGATGAGAAGCTCCAAGGTGTTTAAGGCCACCACGAGCCTCCAGAAGAGCATCAGTGCTCCATGGCATCGATTCTACGCCGTCTCTGGAACTGTACAGGAGCGATAAACGGCGTTCTTCCAAAAAGCATTCCCTCGGCTGGTGTGTTGTGGTGATGGCAGTGATGGAGAGCACGCTGTAAAACTTTACTCCACCAGTCCTGCAGTTCTTCTGACTGATCACTTTTATCATATGATGACATGTTTCTATTCCTTCCTAAGAGCATGAGGATGCTCCATTGCTCCAGTACAGTTCCAGAGACAACGCCAATGTGTATTAAAGATGATCTGGCAGTGTTTGTGGTTTCCCCAACACCTTAGTAACACAAACACTGTGTTTCTCCTTTAATATGTCACCCTTCCATACAGTACAATGTCCCTTGACTCTCGCCCAAAGTCGGCTTTATACGAAATCCACACTTTATAAAATTCATCGTAGAATGTTTCGGTCGTGATGTGCTCACTGGTAGCCAATTTAGCGACACTGTGACCAACGACAATGAACTTCTGGCAGTGTCCAATATTTTAATTTTTTTTTAAATCTGAGAACTGCTATAACGCTCGTCCACCAATAGGAAGAATGCTTACGATCACGCCAAGGACGATAACTATAACGATAATAATAAAGATATAGTTCTACAAATCGTTCTGATTATAAAAGAGTAGCAGAATCCACACCGCAACTATAACGATAACGGCACAGAGAAACGATATCGCTGGAATCACTTTCAGAATGATTTTTTATTTTTTTTCCAGCCGATGAACGATAAAAACATTTGACAGCCAATCAGAATCCAACCTGCTTGAAAGAGCTCGAGAATTCAAAGTGGCAGACGACACTTCGAATAAACAGAACATCGGTGTGGACGCTAATATAGTTATCGTTATAGTTATCTTCATAGCTATCGTTCTTGGTGTGAGAAGGCCTTAATGGACAGAAAAAATATCACAAGCTTATTAGCTCGGGCTCACGTCGGCCATTTTTTATTTAATCACAGGTCTATCGTTAGAGGATCTTCATCCTGTAATTTGACACAGAGAACACACATTATCACAGTCTGTTATAGAAAACGGAAAGATTTTATTGGGATCTCGTACAGTGTGATAAGAACCAATCTTAAAAGTCTAAGCTGTCTTATTCATGTTTATGCTAATATCACTGTGTGTGCGTTGTCCCCAGTCCAGAATGTTTCATGATTTCGCAGCACTACTGTCCCTTTCCTCTGATAATACTCAGATTTGGTGGACTTTAAAACATGAAAATTGCTTTCCATGCAGTGAAAGCAATTTATTTTTCACTTTTTAAACTCACTAAAAAGGGCTTTAAAAGCATTACATTTACAATTTGCTTCTAACTGCGCAGTCTTTGGAATTGGATTTCACTTGCATGTGTAGGCTTTGACATTGACTGTGCGATCTACTGCTCTGAAAGAAAACCTATTACACAGGAGCATGTTTCTGTACAGTCTCCGATGCTCGCTGGATCAATCGACCCAGCGGGGAAGAAATTGCCTTCTGCTGCTCTGCTGAAAGCATCCAGGCATTGAGGAGCTGTTTAAGCACTTTTTTTTCTTGTACAAAAGCTGATTGAAGAAATGGAAAAGGAAAAGAAACTGACAACGAAATGCAATTTATATTAAGAAGACATATGTATTGGGTCAAATACTGTGCTAATTATCTAAAATAATAATAATAATAATAATAAGAGATCAAAATATCAGTGCAAAAAATAATTCTGATTGTGACGAGTATTCTCTAATAACTTGTACCTCCATCTCCAACCTCTTTAATAACGGCTTTCGGATCCTTTAAGGTCTAATATTTGGGCCTCATAGCCCTTTATACTCTACGTTCTTTCAAATACACCCACATTTCATTTTTTTCCTCTCGGATTTCTCAACAAACTTTTGCGCTCGGCTGTACGGGGTGATTAAAATAATGTTAACGCATATTTGACACTACAGTACAATACTGTAATACAATACAGCGAAAGCCCTCAATCATTCCTCTTCGCCCCACACTCGATCTAGTAGCTATGTCATTAAAAAAAAAAACAAGAGTACTGAAAAGAAAAGAAAACCAGTAAGTGTTAAGTGTTTTCCAATCACCCTATAGTTAGAGTAGAGAAAATGCTAATGCCTCATGCTGATACGCTCCATTCATTGATGATTTATGAAGTATAGATGTAATGTGTTTACCTCGTGCAGTCCCTGATCACTGTCATGTGCATTATTAATGGACGTACTTTACATTATTCACTGTAGGAGTGCTGCGTGAGGGAACAGTTGGACTGCGGTGTAAGATACTGTGATCTCAGGATAGCGCATCGGCCCAACGACAGCTCCTCTGATCTCTACTTCTACCATGGAGTTTACACCACTATTACTGTAGAGGTACATCAAACACACCTTCAGCTGAAAAGTAGAAGTAGTTGTTTTGTTTTGTCATGCCTTAGTGACCTCTTAATTGCTTCCCTGACTAATCCCCTCCTAACCCGGTCACTGGTTGTGGCATGTCGTGGTTGTGCCATATTTATTCCATTTTTCCCCCCCCAGCTAATTGTTCCACTTCTGATGGTAACTTTTTACACCAGAGCTAATTCTGCATTCGACTAAAGCTTTGGAATTTCCAGCCTCCGACTAGGCAAAGCCGAAGAAAGCGGCCCCTCAAATTGGTGTTTCTACTCTGAAAGTCAGGAAGGTCTGAGTTCAGCGTATGATGTCATGTCAACATGGCTGCTCACACCGCCAACCGTAAATAAAATAACAATTCACTATCACTACTGTACAAGATTTTATAGTATAGTATTTACTTCAGATGGATCAACGTAGACATGTTTAATTGGTTAAATCTATACTGTTTTCAAAGTAAATACATCATAAACTCATGATCACTAATGGTAGCTGGTCAGCTTGTTGCTCGCAGCGTCCATGTTTTTGGCATCCCATTTGGTACAACCCCAATTCCAAAAAAGTTGGGACGCTGTGTAAAATGTAAATAAAAACAATGCGATGATTTGCAAATCTCATAAACCTGTATGTTATTCACAATAGAAAACATATCAAATGTTTAAACTGAGGAAATGTACCATTTTAAGAGAAAAATAAGGTCATTTTGAATTTGATGGCAGCAACACGTCTCAAAAAAGTTGGCACGGGGGCAACAAAAGGCTGGAAAAGTAAGTGTTACTAAAAAGGAAACAGCTATAGGTTAATTGGCAACAGGTCAGTAACATGATTGGGAATAAAAAGAGTATCTTAGAGAGGCGGAGTCTCTCAGTAGTAAAGATGGGCAGAGGTTCACCAATCTGCGAAAAACTGCATCTACAATTTGTGGAACAGTTTCAGAATAACGTTCCTCAACGTAAAATTGCGAAGAATATCTCATCATCTACAGTACATAAAATCAAAAGGTTCAGAGAATCTGGAGAAATCTCTGTGCGCAAGGGACAAGGGCGAAAATCAATATTGCATGCCCGTGATCTTCGGGCCCTCAGGCGGCACTGCATTAAAAACAGGTATGATTCTGTAATGGAAATCACTGCATGGGCTCAGAAACACCTCCAGAACTCACTGTCTGTGAACACAGTTCGCCGTGCCATCCACAAATGCTGGTTAAAGCTCTATCATGCCATATGTGAACATGATCCAGAAACACCGCCGTCTTCTCTGGGCCAAAGCTCATTTAAATTGGACTGAGGCAAAGTGGAAAACTGTTCTGTGGTCAGATGAATCGAAATTTAAAATTCTTTCTGGAAAACATTTCCTCAGTTTAAACATTTGATGTGTTTTCTATGTTCTATTGTGAATAACGTATGGGTTTGTGAGATTTGCAAATCATTGCATTCTATTTTTATTGACATTTTACACAGCGTCCCAACTTTTTTGGAGTTGGGGTTGTAGATTGAACGGGACAAGTTTGAATATTAGGCAATTCAGATTTCCTACTTCCGAGTTAAGTTGAATGCAGCATAATGTAGTACTGAATACTTATGCAAACACAACTTTTATGATTTTTGTATTTGTAAATAATAACAAACTATTACATTTTATTCCCATCCGGAGTGTAAATATCAATTCCAGGTGGTAAGACTACAAACTGAGGAAAAAGTTCCAGGGGCGGGGGGGTGTGAATACTTATGCAAGCCACGTTATATAGACTAGTCTTTTCAACAAACCATTGTCAAAGCATTTTTGGTAAATTCACATTTCCCCCATTTAAAGCAGAGACTCACTAATATCAGTCATCATGCTCAACAGCTGGTTGGTAAACGAAATGGCGGTTGTTATGGTAACATTATATTTTCACAGGTTTGGATGCTGTTAAATTAACTACTGAAAGCGACAACACGGATATCCGATCTCAAAATGCGAGTTAGCAGGAAAAGTTCGGGGGGGGGGGGGGGGGGGGAATACTTTTGCATGGTCCTGTATTCGTTCCGAGCTTCACTGAACATATGCATGAGCGATTGTTTAGTAGTTTGACTCCTTGTTTTTTGTTCCACGACAGACCGTACTGAAGGAAATCAGGACATGGCTGGACACCCATCCTAAAGAGATAGTCATCCTGTCCTTCAGTCATTTCCTGGGCCTGAGTCAAGAGCTCCACACACTCCTCATCTCCACCATAAAGAGTGTGTTCAACTCAAAGCTGTGTCCTAAAACGGTATGACCCGATTCACCATGTCCATCTTATAAGACACGATGTGATGTGAGGAACTAAAACTGAAGGAACGTCAGACAGGAATCTCAAGACAAATGTAAATATGGGGTTAAACACTAAGCACACCAAGAGTAAGGCACTACTAGGACACACACGATGGAGGTACCAGGCTCTGAGTCTGAGCTGTTTAAACAGTCTTTGATTACAGGTGATTAGACTCGGGTGTCTGTAGTGAGCAGGAGGCGGAGCTTTGGGTGATCGTTGTCGGATGGTGGATTCTAATTATATAGATTAGTCTTTGCGTCAGATGTACATTTTTTTTTTTTTAAATTAAAAGAAGAGATGTCTATTAAAAAAAAAACTACACACAAGCTCAGTTTGTGATGTCACAATAATAGGCTAATAGGCTCAGTGGCTTTGGACCAATCACGACTGATATGCTAATTATTATAGGACGATGACGTGGTATCTAGAATATTTTAACCGCAGAACACGCATGTGTAGTTAGCTTTAGGTTATGTTATACTGTATAATCACAGGTTTGCGTTTTGAGAAAATGATGATGGAAATCGAGACTCCGGTCCTGAGACGTGAACTAGCCAGCTAGCTACTTGGGATGGCAGGAAAACATGGGGGTGTTTTTAGTTTGCACATCACGCGCGTTCGTTTTAAACGAGGTCAAAGGTGTGTAATGTTCATAGGCCGTTTGTAGGAGATTCTCGGTTATTTAAAAGCATTATACCACAGCACTATTGAATTCTGGATTCTGATTGGTCAGAAGTCGATTGATTTTCTAGAACAGCCGCTCTGACAGTGGCGCAGCTGCAAATCACGGGTTTATATTAAGGCACTCGTTCGAATACGTTATCGTTTCTATAGCAACCGCTCATTTACATGGGGTTTGTACAGCGGCAGTCCACGTGAACGGGTTAAGAAACATATGGTGAAGTTTTCTGTAAGGAGATGTTTGTTTAAAATTTATGGAAGGAGTCTCCAGTGTTAGCGCTTTGTAGGAGTTTACGCTTTGCGGTTTCTCGGTAAAACGACAAGCTACTGTTTATAGCTGCTGTGACGTTAAGTGAGAAACTTGTCTCATGGAAGTTCCACAACATTATAAGTAACTATAAATGGATAAAAAGTATGATGTCGTTGTTTAAGGAGTGAAAAACGTAATGGTTGACAAGTTGCTGGGGTATAAGAGGAATAAAGTGTTTTGGGTTGTGCTGTTATTGTAAAATACTCAAGTTCGGAGTGGGAAGAGTAGCTCCGCTTCATCACACCACCTAGTCGTTGATTATTTTCCTATAAAAGCACACCGTGGAATGTTTTATTCCTTACTCATTTAATGATCATCTTAAATAATGAATCAGGAATACTCTGCGACTCACCGCTTATTACGAGTATCGTAACAATTTCAGCGTAATGTTTTCCCATCAGGACGTGGTCACGCTGAGGAGTTTGTGGAGTTCAGGTTACCAGGTGATCGTCTCGTACGAGCACAACCTGGCTAACTGCCACACGGACCTGTGGTCTCATATACCGTACTGGTGGGCTAACAAATGTAAAGCAGAAGCGCTGATCGAGGAGTTTGAACGCAGAAAACAACACGGCCGTCCAGGTAACGTCCAGCAGAAATATTTTCATCAATCACACAGATGATTACACCAATAAAAATACATCCCGTATAATTTCTCAGGAGGCTTCTTTGTGACCGGTATCAATCTCACCGAGGACCTGAAGTACATCTGTTCCCATCCCACGGAGTCGCTCAAGGACATGGTCATGTCGACGTATCCGACGCTGCTCGGCTGGGTCCGGGAGCAGAAACCTGGATCCGGCGCCGACTCGCTCAATATCATCGCTGCCGATTTCGTGACCGAGAGCGAGTTCATACCGACTGTCGTAGCACTGAATGAAAATCTACTGAGTAGAAGCGCATGAGGAGGAGGAGGATGATATGATGATGATGATGATGATGATGATGATTAGGATGCAGTTCTTGGTTTCCCACAATATTTAGCACATAGCACACAGGATTTTACATTGATCTATTCTCTAAAATAGATCTATAGATGTTTGCTGGGACTTTTTTTTTTTTTTTTAAAAAGATGAGTTTCGGATCGTAATGCTATGCACTGAACAGCTGAATGACTTGAATGCTTTTGTTATTAATGACTCGTATGACTAATGCGCTGTCTTTACTCTAACGTTTTACCTCTTACCCTGGCAATAACTTTTAGTGGATTTTGAAAGCACACGCTCAGAAAAGAAAGGGAATAACCTGTAGAGTTGCTTGTTTACTGGAGTGTGACCCTCAAGGCTCGGTACTGGGTACGTTTTAAAATGTATCTTTCACCTGGGAAAGTGTATCTAGCGTACTGTTAAAGACAACCCGGAATCAAAACCTGACCTTTTTAGCCTTCACGATTCTTCCGTAATTATTTTTGTCTGTAACCATCCACTAAAGTGTAGCATGTTCGGATTTTCTTTTGATGATGTCACGGTACCCCGCCCTCCCCCACAGCTGCTCAAGAATCTCATGAT
>CM042537.1:2320000-2352500 GCA_023630585.1 Cranoglanis bouderius
CTGACTGTTACAAAGCGCTGACACTGGAGACTCCTTCCATAAATGCCAAACAAACATCCCTTCAATTTAAGGAAACGTCACAATGTTGGCGATTATGCACATTTTTAAAACTCGATTCTGAAGTGCAGCGTCTGCTGTACAAGTCCCTGTGAACGAGCTGCTGCTATAGAAACGAGAACGTATTAGAACGATCGCATTAATATAAATCTGCACTATTATAGTCGCTGTTGTAGAAAATTAATTAACAACCCTCTGACCGATCAGAATTCAGTGACTTAAAATGTTTTAAACGCGTTTAAAGCTGCGGTCAGTGACTTTTACGTCAAAGAATTTTGTGTAATATTTGACAAATAATTGAGAAATATTGAATTATTTAGAAATTCTGGTATCCGAGATGCCGCAAAACAAAGAAACAAACAAACAAAACGCACACGCACACCAAGTGGTCCACCAACATCCGGACAATCGGGTCTCTACTCTCCAAGTGAATGGAATTTGAAGAAAGAATTCCAGACCTACTTGATACTTGTTCGTTTTTATTGCTAACACTAAAGTCCCTAACCTTAATCGCTTCAGTCTGTGTTATTTTGACTGAATATCCATATCCTAACCCAATTATTTCAGTCATGTTTGTTTATAATGTGAAAAACATTTCAAAAACATGGAAAATTACCAGTTCCTTATTGGTTTACTGACTTCAAATGACTTCAAATGACTGTAATACCATTTACACATCAACTTAAACAAAGCAGTCGTTTTTAACCCCATCTCAAGATTTTCTTTAATTTTTTTTTAAAGCAAGTATTGAATTAAATTAGTGTTTAATTTTCCTTCTTCTCTGCTTGTTGTCTGTACAGAAGGCTTCTTTGTCGCAGGTCTGAACTTAACCGCAGACCGATGCTTCATCGCCTCCAACCCGCACGTCTCCCTGCGGATCTTGACCATGGACCAGTGGGAGTGCGTGAGGAGATGGCTGGAGGATCAGAAACCCGGAGCCGACCCCACGAGCCTCAACATCATTGCAGGAGATTTTATAGGGTTGATTCCACTGTGCTCCATTATTGCGCTGAATAAAATGCTGCTTAAACACAGAGGCCCTTAAAGGTGGACGTTTGAAGTGTTCAAGCTGCCTAGATGAAGGATTTTCACTCCATTGTTGTTGTTTTTTTTACACACCTGGAACCATGCGCAGGGAGCAGAGAACTGGAGGTACGTCAGTCGGACCTTTTATTAAACAGATTTCTTATTAAACGTTGATCAAGAGAAGGAACAGGGACAGGTTACTTTATGAATTGGTTACTTTTGTACAATTTTTATTTACTTTTTTTCTCTCTCTCTCTACATTTAACACTGCTGTTTGATATTTGAAATGCTTTCATAAATAAATATTTACCCAGCTATGTTCACAGTGAATAACCAGCGTCAGAAAGAGGACAGACACACGCCTCAGGTGTCTGTTGCTATGTGACCCGAAACAGCTTCCTGTAGCGTCCGTATGCTGCAGCGCTGATCACAACCTTGACGTTGGCAGTACAATCGTCATCTCCATCGTGCACTTCCTGAACGGTGGCTTCCTTATACAGCCAACTGCGCATTAAAAACATGCACACGTACATGCTTGTGTGTTTGTGCGCACACACAAATCATTTGGGCATTATAATGTGGCGTGTGTGTGATTAGGCTGCACCGAGAAAACTTATTTACTCCAAACTCAATTATAAAGGAAGTCTAACTGTACGTTCACACCAGCCAGCAACAAAGAAAAAAAGCGACAGACATCCATTCATTTTCTATGTATATACGGGTATGTGTGAGACACGGAGCCACAATTAGCGTGAAAAAGCAACATTTGAACTGAAATTTTCTCAATTCCGAACAAATCGGGTGTCAAATCCGAACGATCGGCTCGAACGATTCCTCGGACCGATCCCGTGGCGCGCGTAGTCCGACTTTTCTTCAGTTCCCCGCTCACGACTTTAGTTCCTACCTGCATTTAGTTCCTGTTTACTGTTTGATGCAATAAATGGTAGAAAAACACATAACAGTGGTTTAATCTTATTGTCATATACAACATATACAATTTCATTAAATATGTGTAGACACATTATGAAGAAAAATAAAGCTTTCAAGGAAGTATCAAAGATCGTTGGTGCCTCTGGTGAGTGTACGTAGCGAGCAAGTTTGAACAACTGATTTTCACACTGTGCTTAACTCGTTAAGATTTCCGAGGTGGACCGATAGTGGATTTTACCGAAACCGATACTTAACTTGGCCCGGTACCTGCCGATAACCGATTAATCACCCGATAGTTTTTAAAATTGATGGAAACATTCAAAATCACTCAAAATAAAATACTGCTGAACTTAAAAAATACAAAAGTACAAAAATAAACAGTACTGACTGTACCATGAAAATCTACTGTACTTTTTTAAAGCAAAATTAATATATAAATATTAATATGAAAAGTAACAAAAAGTAGCACTCAAAATAACAAATAAAAATAGAGACATGCAAAATGAATCAAAAAACACTTCAAATAACACAACAAAATTTGGCAGTGATGGTTTTTATTTCGCCTCTAGAGGCCGCTCTCGTACTGTATAATGACAGGGGATCCTTCTCGGTGTGGATTTTTGCCGATAACCGCCAGCTCCAGTAATCTGTCGACCTCTAATAGATTTAATATATAGAACAAAGCAACCTCATGACCCACAATCGACCACGGTAACGAACACTACACTACAAGCGACGTTAGTGATTTGTCTCTTGCTAGTGTTGACACGCTAATAAAATATAGATCTGTAAATGCTGTAAACATATGCAGATATACAGTATGATGCAAATACAAACCTCCAGCTGTTACACTGGAACATTAAAGGTGAGAAGACGAGCAGGACGTGAGAGAACGTTTCACCAAAACTGTTCTAATGGACTTTTATCCAAATGTTCAACACTGGAGCAAGACGGTAACAAGTAGTTCCGGTTACTTTACACTTTCCTGAAGGTTTTGTGGTATCCGTACGCCATCAGTGCAACACGACTATAAAAAGTAGTCTTATCTTTAAAAAAAAAAAAAGATGAGGTTTACGAGCGGGTAATAAATGATGATCTGCACCTGTTTATAGTTTATGGAAAACTATTTGTGTGTTTCTTTTCCTCCTCCTCAGAGAGAGAGAGAGAGAGAGAGAGAGAGAGAGTGATGGATCTCCCCTGACCCGAGGTGAAATAGAGCTGAACAGCAGGACACCGCGAGTAATTTTATTTCGTATTGATTTAATGTGCTTAAAAGCGCAGAAAGGCATAGCACTAAAAAGCGATCGCTAATAAAAGAACACCTCTTGGACACCATCAGCATCCTCCTTCCCGACTAGGGTTATTACAATAAAATGTTTTTCAACATCTGCCCTTAGACCTCCATTATAAGTGAGTTTGGAGTAAACTTCTGTTTTTTTTCTCGTCACTGCAGAGAAATTCTCAGTTGTAGTAATCACACACACTACAGATACAGCGGATAGAGATTAGGTTGAAGAACAATGGAGTATTCCTTTAATTTAGCCACTTGTTGACTCCTCACTTACCCTAACTGAGGGCTGTTGAGGTCCACTTTCAGAATCGTGGTTTGTTTCCCGGTCGACTTCATGACGGATTCTTCTACTCTCCGCTTTAACTCGTCCAGTCCCAGCTCATTCAGCGCCGATATCGGCACACCCTCGGGATCAGGTGACTCGTAGCTGAAAGATCAGTAATGCAAAGTTTATACGTAATGTAAACTGAATAAAGAATGTGTGTAATTATTGATATGGTGCAGGTTTCTGTAAGGAGATGTTTATTTAACATCCTTATGGAAGGAGTCTCCAGTGTCGGCGCTTTGTAACAGTCAGAGGTAAAGCTTTGTCGGTCAGTGCGAAACTTGAAGCAGATGAAGATCACCCCTTACCCTTCAACGAGGTCAATCTTGTTGTGCACCTCGATGATGGAGTTTATGAGCCTTTCTGGGATCTGAAGATTCTTTAAAACGTTAAGCACGTTGACTTTTTGATTCACGGTCTCTGGATGACTGATGTCCCTCACATGAACAATGAGATCCTGAAACCAGGAGAGAGGACGTCAGTTATGTCATGCTAACACTCATCATGGAAGATCTGAGCATTCGGATTCAGTAGGTATGTACAGAATGTGCCACGTCCTCCAGCGTGGCTGAAAACGAGTCGATGAGTTGGTGCGGCAGCTGAGACAGGAAGCCGATGGTGTCCACATACAGCACGGTCATGTGACTGGGCAGCCGACCGGCGTGTACCGTCACATCCAGAGTGGCAAACAGCTGATCTTTCGGCTGGAGAGCAACGTCACCTGTCAGAGCTTTGATCAGTGTGGTCTTACCTGAGGAGACAAACCGATATGTGCTCACCTGGCATGAAAATCACTTCTCATTCAATACGTACTATTTAAATTCTCTAATATCTCAGAGCTGCTGAATTCTGACGGGTCATAAGACATTTATTTATAAATTCAAATTTTCCCGTTGTTACAGAACAACCGAGGGTAACTCTGAAGGAGATGGAGAGATCCACAGCTCAGACAGGAAAACCTGTTCACATGACAACCACAAAGATGGGTTTTATGGAAGAGTGTCGAGTTGTATGAAATCCTGTTTGGAGTTTGCCTCAGCAAACATATGGAAAAAGGTTCTCTGGTCTAATGAGACCAAAATCTAAGAGCACAAAGGGCTACATTTGCTGGAAAATGCCGAAGCTGCTCATCACCCTGAGAACACCATCCCCACTATGAAGCATGGTGGTGGTAGCATCATGTTCAGCGTTACCCTTAACCCTAACCTCTTGATTGCTTCTCTGATTAATCTGCTCTTTACCCGGTCACTGACTTTTGGTGGAAGGCTTCCTCTAAGCAGAGTTGCGTTGTTCCATTTTTAAAAATCTTGGATATATTATATCGCTCCACATAATGTTCAAATTTGGGGATAATTATTTATAACTAAACCCTGGTTGATATTTAAGAACTAAACAAAATGTCAAAATGTGACAGAATAATAATAACAATAAGAAGAAGAAGAATGCACTAAAGTCTATGTAGAACTTTGATTTATGAGGTTTGTGGTTTTACGCAGCCTCGGATGTAAATGTAGTGTAACTTTGTGAAATCGTCCGTCTCACCACAGTTGGTGTAGCCCATGACCGAGACGATGGGGAAGTCTTTGTGTTTGCGCTGCGATCGGAGCATGTGTCTCTTCTTCCTCAGTCTCTCGAGTGCGGCGCGAATCTTCAGCTCTCGCTCCTTCAGCAGCCTCTGCTGCACCTCATACAGAGTTTCACCTGCACACGCAGCATACCGCCGTCAAACTGAGCAAAAACCTATAACCGTGTCAGAACCTTCACTGGTCTCTTACCCGAGCCCATGATGTACCTCGAGCCTCCACCTTGCTGATCCAAGTTCGCAACTTCGTTCTTCAGTCGTGACCTGGGAAGTCCAAAGAGAAGAACATAATCCACATGCTATTAGTTAGATGCTCTGATTTCGCAGTTTATGTCATTAATTCATGACCAAGACCTGAAATTAAAACCCGCTTCCTAGAATACAAGTCCTTAAGTTGTTAAGCTGCTCATTAAGAGGTGTAACTCGGACAAACGGCCTGTATAATGCAAATTAAATAATTTATTAGGTGAATTTATTACGACGGCCATCCTGCAGCGGATGAAAGGGTTCATACCCACCATGCCCCTCTGTCAAATGTCTTTTTTTTTAAAATAAATTTTGACCACAAATCATCATTGTTCTTACATCAGTCTGTTATATTCCTTAATATAATGTGCTAGAGGTCGACCGATTGCTGGACCTATCGGTTATTGGAAAAAATCCACATCGTTAGTTTTTCCCGGTTGCGTCCGTTGCGGGAGCGGCTGAGAAGGGTCCGCTGTCATTATACGGTACGAGAGCGGCCTCTAGAGGTGAAATAAAAGCCATCAATGACAAATTTTGTTGTGTTATTTGAAGTGTTTTTTTGATTCATTCTGGATGTCTCTATTTTTATTTGTTATTTAGAGTGTTACTTTTTGGTCCAGTCTGGATGTAAATCTTTTATTTACTTTAATATTTATTAATAGTTAATATATATTAATATTTATTTCATTAAAAAAAGTACAGTATATTTTCATGGTACAGTCAGTACTGTTTATTTTTGTAATAAATGGTATGCACTTATATAGCGCCTTTTAACCTTCACGGTTCACAAAGCGCTTTACACTGTGTCTCATTCCTCCATTCACACACACACACACACACACACACACACACACACACTCACACACCAATGGCAGCAGAGCTACCATGCAAGACACCTGCCTGCCATCGGGAGCAACTTGTGGTTCAGTGTCTTGCCCAAGTACACTTCGGCACATGGAGTCACGTGGGCCGGGAATCGAAGCGCCAACACTACGATTAATGGACAACCAGCTCTACCACCTGAGCCACAGTCGCCACATTCAGCAATATTTTACTTTGAGTGTTATGTTTTCATTCAGTATCAATTTTAAAAACAGTTGATCAGTTGATTAATTGGTTATCGGCGGGTACCGCCCAACTTAGTTATCGGTATCCGTAAAATTCACTATCAGTCCACCTCTAGCATATGCGATTTTCAGTCCTGAAGATTGGAAGTTGGAAAACTTAAAGTTACAGTTTTCCTCTGACTGTTACAAAATGCTGACACTGGAGACTCCTTCTATAAATATAAAATGTTAAACAAACATCTCCTTACAGCAAACGTCACCATATCAATGATCACATTTTTCATTCGTCTGGAAAGGCACCATCAATGCTGAAAGGTATATACAGGTTTTAGAGCAACATTCCATCCAGATTCCATCCCATCTTTACTTCTGAGGGACTCCGCCTCTCTAAGATCCTCTTTTTATACCCAATCATCTTACTGACCTGCTGCCAATTAACCTAATTAGTTGCAAAATGTTCCTCCAGCTGTTTCTTTTTAGTACCACTTACTTTTCCAGCCTTTTGTTGCCTCTGTCCCAACTTTTTTGAGACGCATCAAATTCAAAATTACCTTATTTGTTCCTTAAAATGGTACATTTCCTCAGTTTAAACATTTCATATGTTTTCTATGTTCTATTGGGAATAACATATGGGTTTATGAGATTTGCAAATCATTGCATTCTGTTTTTATTTACATTTTACACAGCGTCCCAACTTTTTTGGAATTGGGGTTGTAATACACTGCATCAAAAAAAAAAAAAAAAAGAATTCCTTAATTCTCACTAAAAATGATCTAAAAGGAGGAAATGATTAGCTATAAGTTTGCTTTGTTTGAGTCGTGTACCTGAGCAGTGGAATCTCCGCCAGCGAGATCTGCAGTTTGGCCTCCTTGGTTCTGGCATTGCGGCGGAAAATATGCAGAACCAGTGAGTATCTGTCGAACACCTTCACCCCCCAGGCCTCTTGCAGCTCTCTCTGCAACGACAAAACAGGAAACAAATGAACTTGACCGGATTGTTGTGATTGTTTTTTTTCCTTCGATAGATCACGACTCTCACCTCTGATACCGGTGACAGACGCTCGACGTTCATAAACACGGCCGAGACGCCGGCGGTTCTTCTGATTTTCTCTGCACGAATTCACCAGAAATGAGAAGATTCTTCATAAATCACCTAACAAAATTGTTTTCTCCAAACAAGAGGAAAAATCGAAGACCTGTGAGCATCTGGAAATTCCCTTTTCCGAAGATTCTTTTCTTGTCCGGTGTTTTGGTGGAGAGGATGATCTTATCCACGACTGTCCAGTTCTGTAAGGTTCTGACCAGACCAACAGCCTCGGCCATCTGCAGATCAGCTTCGAGACGACAGTATTAAAAAGACATACAGTGGGTATAGAAAAGGATCACCCCCCCTTTAAAATAATCACATTTTGTTGCTTTTCAGCCTGAAATGAAGACGGACACAGTTTTTGTTTTATCCAGCTGTATTTAAAATGCAAAGTGAGCATTTAATTCTTTTCTTTTTCTTTTTTTTTTAATGTGCAATCCTGCTGAGTGAACAAACAATGCAAAGATTTTGCTTTTTAGTGTGGGACGTTTTCTCTGTGTCACTAATGAAAAGCAATACCATCTTCATGTTTTTGTCTTCTCCATGTCCAGCAGCTTTTACTTCTTCTGAGTGACTTTTATCTCTGGACATTTCTGTTCTTCAAATCATTGATTTGGCTTGAACTTTAGGATTGTTCAGGTGTTCGTAGATCAAATACAGACACTGTTTCTGTTTTACCTCGAAACTTTTGTACTCCATTTCTAAACAACGCTTACTCATGACTGCAGATTCAGGGTTTTTATTATTATTATTATTATTATTATTATTATTATAACAAGCTGCTTATACTGTGCACTGACTGAAACTTACCTGTTGTCAGGTATTGCTTTCTATGTCCCCATTTCACATCAGGATGAACAATGAACACCTGGTGGTCCTCTTCTCCAATCCCTGCAGGTCTCTGCTGCTGAAAAAGCTCCTCCACTTCTTCATCCTCAATAAAATCCTCCTCATCTTCATCACTGTGCTCTTCATGACCATCATCATGACCAGGGTTGTGGCTTTTGCTCTTCTCTTTACAGACACTTACTGAGAAAGTCCTACTGGGGAAATACCACTGCAGACACTTGATATTTTTAGTATATATCAGCGGTGTGTGAAGAGGACATGGACACAGTGTGCTGTCACGTGACTGGTTTGATTTAAACCTAATTAATGGATTTGTCCAGGATGAACATCTTCTCCATGCAAATCTTCCCATAGTGAAAACATGTTTAACCATAACGCTGTATTTAGCAGGACCCATTTTTAGCTCTTTATAACGCGATATTCTTATAACACTACATAGAAAGTAAGTAAAAGTACATATTATTTACCAGTGAGTCACTAAGTTTAGTAAATAACTCGCAGCAAAAGTTTAGCGAAAGAAATCTGGTTGAATAAACTGTCCAAATGTTACTAGAGTACTAACAAGTATGTAGCAATATCTACGTAACGCGTACTTTAGAATACTCTTAAGTATAGTAGTACGCTAGTACATAACTGTCCTACTTCCTGGTTTCTTCTTCTCTTATTCATTAGAAGGAGGTGCAGTAAACAAGCGCGACTCATCAGCGCCCCCTACAGCACTCACACTTACTGCCTCACATTCACAGCCTAACATTTACAGCGTCACACTTACTGCCTCACATTTATTACCTCATATTTACTGCCTGAGTTACTGCCTCACATTTATTATCTCATATTTACTGCCTGAGTTACTGCCTCACATTTACTTCCTCACAGACACCACAAAATTACTATTGTTGATTTACATACTTGTGAGATTGTGGGATTTATCTAGTAGGCGGTGAGAACATCAGTTCCTTTAAATATGTTATAGATCAGTGTAATCAGTGTGTGTTTGTGGAAAACAATTGTTCGTTGGGTTTGTAATTATGGTTAATGTGTGTGTGTGTGTGTGTGTGTGTGTGTGTGTGTACTGTATGTCTTTAACATTTCAGGCTCCATTCCAGTGGAAGCTGAAGGGAAATTCTTTAAAACCTGCCCAGTTTTTGGGCCTGATGGGAAATTACTGCTTAAACACAGGAAGGTTAGTGTGTGTGTTAGAAATAATCTGTCCATTCAGGATTTCACTGAGTTTTTTTTGTGATTATTGTGGCCAAAATGCTTGATTTTGCTGCGGTTTATTAAAAAATTTGCGATGCAACTTGCTGAGCTTTTTGTGTTTTTATGTTTGTTGGTAAATGAGACCTTTTAGCTGTACTCATGTTCGACGCACGTGAATCGAAGAGGGCTTTGGCTGAATATCCAAATCGGCGGAAAATCTGAGGTAATTTGGAAAAATTTCAAGCTCCTACGGAGTTTAGGGGTTTTAGCGTTCATTTCTGCGATCGCGAAACCCTGGAGGGACTGGATAATGTTACTGTAATGTAACAAACCACGGATCCAGAAATGGCACTTTTAGCACACAGAATCAGAGCGGGATGCAAGTGCAGGGAAATGTCACTTAATTAGGAACTCCAATAATATTGGAACAGGCAAAGTTCAAGCGTTAGGCATAAAGTAGAATCAGAGTCCAGGGTCGTGCGATTGACAAACAATATCCAGCGGGCAAAGACAATATTCCAAAGTCATGAATGAGGCAAAGATAAAAAAACAGAATAAAGAATACAGAGGAACAAGGCTTGGTAATGACAGAAAACAACGTGACTGAGCAAATACTTCACAATGTGATAGTGAACTGAGAGTCCTTAAATACTGTGGCTGTGATTGTGCTGTGAAATAGGAATCAGGTGTGTGCTCAAAATGAAGGTGAACGTGGTAGTGTGTGAGTGTTGTGGGAAGTGTAGTCCTTGCCGGCTATATTTGTAGGCCGCTGGGAATTCTGGGTACTGGAGTCAGGGTCTTGGTGTGACCTAACAGAGCCCCCCCCCCCCCCCCCCCCCCAAACGGCTCACTCCAGGAGCATTACTTTGTCAGGGCCTGCCCCTAGGTCGAGGTCCTGGACATTTGGGGTGACTGTGATGAAATTCCTTGAGGAGGTTAGGATCCAGAATGTCATGGGCTGGGACCCAGCTTTGTTTTGGGCATGGCCCGCCACGTAGGAGGGCTGTGAGGGGCAGAGCTAGGGAGCTGAAACCACGAATGAAACGCCGATAGAAATTGGCGAACCCCAGGAAGTGTTGTAGCTCCTTGAGGTGGGAGTGGGCCATTGCGTCACGGCCATTACCTTGGCTTTGTCCGTGGATACCCCTTTGGGGCTGATAATGTACCCCAAGAATGACGTGGTGCATTGATGGAACTCGCATTTTTCTCCCTTTACATATAGTCGATGAGCGAGGAGCCGGGTCAAAACTCGATGTACGTGTTTAACGTGGGTCTCGTAGTCTGGGGAATACACAAGAATGTCGTTGATGTACGCGACGACGAACTGTCCCAGCATGTCACCCAGCACGTCATTAATCAGGCATTGGAAGACTGATGGAGCGTTAGTGAGCCCATATGGCATGACCAGGTACTCGTAGTGGCCGGTGGCTGTGCTAAATGCCGCTTTCCGCTCGTCCCCCTCCCGTAGCCGTACCAGATTATATGCACTACGTAGAACAAGCTTGGTAAAGTCCTTAGCATCTTGTAGCTGTTCCAAGGCTGAGGGGACAAGTGGAAGCGGGTATGGATACTTCACCGAGGCTTGCTTCAGGCCTAGATAATCGATGCAAGGGCGGAGACCCCCTCCTTTCTTAGCGACAAAGAAGAAACTGGCGGCTGCAGGTGACGTGGAGTGCCGGATATACTCCTGCTGTAGTGCTTCCTGGATATACTCCTTCATAGCTTTCTGTTTCGCCTGAGATAGGGGATAGATCCGGTCACGGGGTGGAGTCATGCCAGGGAGCAGGTCGATGGCGCAGTCGTAGGAGCGGTGTGGAGGGAGGCCGCCAGCTTTGGCTTTGCTGAATACTTCCTTGAGGTTGAGGTACTTGTGGGGTATGTGGACATTGACAGGGGTTTCTGGACTCTCTGGAATGACTTGAAGACTGCAGTCCACAAACGGTCACCATCAAATTTAACTGAACTTGAGCAGTTCTGCAAAGAAGAGTGGGCAAATATTGCAAAGTCTAGATGTGCAAAGTTAGTAGAGACATATCCCAACAGACTAAAGGCTGGAATTAAAAAAATTAAGGCAAATTAAAGCAAGGGGGTGATCCTTTTTCCAACTCAGTGATTCTGTTTTTTATTTTTACATTTTTTTCTGACATGTTGGTGTTATATCTTTCACTTGGATGTTATAAGTTGCACTGAGTAAATACAGCTGGATAAAACAAAAACTGTGTCCGTCTTCATTTCAGGCTGAAAAGCAACAAAATGTGATTATTTTAAAGGGGGCTGATTCTTTTATATACACACTGTAGGTAGCGTTGAATAAGTTTTGAATTATTTTTTTTTTTACTCATTGAGCCCACCCCTATTTCTACCCATCCACACAAAGCTCCGCCCCCAAAAGATCACTTTCAAGCGCACTCGGACATTCAGTTGCTTGAAAGCCAAGCTACAACTCTATAAACATGCGACTTCTCCTCATACTAATTTACGAGGATGTGAACGGGCATTGGGGGCGTGTCTATAAAATGACTGACAAGAGGCCAATCCAAGTAGAAAAACAAATAACAAGCTTCTTTATATTGACTAGTTTTGTCTTTCTTTCTAATATCTTGAGTACTCTAGTCTTTGTTTGTTTGTCCATCTCTTTTTCTTTCTTTTTTCTTTATATTGACTAGTTTAGTTTTTCTCTCTTTCCTTCCTTCCTTCCTTACAATATCTTGAGTAGCTTAGTCTTTGTTTGTTTCTTCCTTCCTTGCTAATATCCTGAGAGGTTTAGCACAGTCTTGCTAATATTTAAATAAACAGTTATGTGAAAGTTTGACTGTTGGGTGTGTGTTAAATATTTGTTTAAAACTAATTTGTTTTAAAATGGGTTCTTGTTTTGAAATGTCTGCCAGCTGCGCTTCCGGGTTGTGATCGATGGTCTGGTTACAGCGTCAGAATAACGGCTGCGATTTAAATAGCGTGTAGTGCACTACATAGTGTGCGGAAGCTCCGCGACGTAACAGGCTCCTTCAATGTACTATAGAGTGCACGAGGGTAGGGAGTAGGGCTTCATTCCGGATTAAACCAGAGAGATCCGGTCTGTGGTGGAAGAGTGTCAGGGTCGCGGTGGGCTGAGTTGAGTGTTAGCTTTTCATGTCTGGGATTATAAAGGCCATGACGAGTGAGTGGAATAACATTATTAATGCTCTGTGAAGTCTTATTAACAGGATTAAGTTTAAGAGCAGCTGAATTAGAGGGTTAATTCCCTGAAACGAAATATTCAGACTTGTGTTTGGTCAATGCAAAATGAAAGGGAGTTTAAAAAAAAAGGAATAGATTTAATAATTGCTTTTATTTTGCAGGAACAGAAAGGACAGTTTTGAGAGTATTTCTTTATCTCCCCCGCCCCCATGTAGTTTAATTACTCATTAAACTACTATAATTTTTATAAACCTTGCACACAAAGTCATCCAAAAGGCTTTATTTGAATTACATTTATTTAAAGACTTTTATCAATTAAATCTGTAAGTAATAAAGCACTAAAACATTGTAATTCTCGAATAATTTGCATATTGTACATGATTGGCCCAAAACTGTTTCATTTTGTGACCTCGCAAATAGAGCACGTGTAGCCCCGCCCCCGAATCAGCTTTATACTGATAGAAGTACAGAGAACGTCTCTGTTTAAAGATAGATAGAGATAGAAGGATAGAAGTGTTATTGGTCCTGAGGGAGATTGTAGTGTTACAGTAGTGTTAAAGGACAATCATTTACACATCAACATAAATACACTTAGATAAACGCACTTAGATGTTATACTCAGATGGTTTTTACTTAGATGTAAAAAAAAAAAAAAAAAAATCCAGTTTTCACAAAGATGTGTTGATAAATTTGACTGGAACTATGACTTATATAATCAGAATCAGAGAGTAATCCAAGAGTTAATCATTTAAACATTGTGGCTTTGAGTTTGGAAGACTTTAACTGCTGCTTTCCTGAAAGTTCAGAGGTCGAGTACTTATTTATAGTTTACATAATATCAAACAATGTTAAAGTGATAATAATAATAATAATAATAGCTAAGTTAACAATATGTCAGGACATGTTCCTCTCTCTCTCTCTCTCTCTCTCTCTCTCTCTCTCTCTCTCTCTAAATGAAATATTTTACAGAGTTTCGTCTGGCTGTGGTGCAGCTGCACGTGACAAAGTTAAAGGCTGAAAACTTGTCTCGAGCTCAGAAGCTGGTGAAGGAGGCGGCAGGTCAGGGGGCAAAGCTTGTGGTCTTACCTGTGAGTATAAACAGTGTATAGAGAGAGCAGGTCATCATTTCGTTACATATATGCGATACAGCCACTAATACTAACGAAACCAGTTACATTTAGGCTTGTACATGAACATGGGGTCTAAAATAGACATCGCCTTGCATAAGTTTTCACCCCCCCTTGTACTTTTCCACATTTTGTGGTGTTACAGTCTGGAGCTGAAACGGCCTTCGTTTGGATTTTATGTCATGAATCTGCACGAAATATCCCATAATATTGAAATGGGCAGGAAAAATAAATGTACTTTGCAAAATCATTTACAAAATGCATACGGAAAAGTTGTGATTGCATAAATATTCACACCTACATCACTATGAAGCCCCTAAATTAGTCCCAGTGCTACCAGTGCCAGTGCCATCAGAAGTAACATACAATCCGTCCTTATTTCCTGGTATGTATATGTTAAACAACATAGAACATAGTACATTTCGTATCAGACCACCCAGTTTGTGGGCGAGCAAAAAATATTTGAACATGCGACTGACTGGTGTTTCTTGTTACTCCTGTTAGATTGATTGTTTAAACAATAAATAGCTCTGAACATCTACTCTTGGTTTTAGCCTTCAGTTTCACCTGTGAAGACTGTAGTTGTTGTTAAAAAGGATAAACCCACATGAAGATCAGAGAGCTGTGTATGGGAGAAAAGCAAGCCATTTTGAAGCTGAGAAAAGAGGGGAAAATCAATCTGAGGCATTGCACAAGACACCGAACAGGTCGGCCAAGGAAAACAACAGCAGCCGATGACAGAACCATTGTGTGAGCTGTGAAGAAGAACCACAAAGCAACAGTCAGTGACATCACCAACAACCTCCACAGGGCAGGGGTGAAGGTATCACGATCCACCGTTCGAAGAAGACTTCGAGAACAGAAATATAAAGGCCGTACCACAAGATGCAAACCACTCATCAGCAGTAAGAATCGGAAAGCCAGATTGGAATTCGCTAAGAAATACAGAGATGAGCCGCAAAAGTTCTGGAACCAAGATGAACCTCTACCAAAGTGATGGAAAGGCCAAAGTGTGGAGAAAGAAAGGATCTGCTCATGATCCAAAACATACTGTGAAACATGGTGGAGGTAGTGTCATGGCTTGGGCTTGCGTGGCTGCTTCTGGAACAGACTCACTAATCTTTATTGATGATGGAAATCATGATGGTAGCAGCAGAATGAATTCAGAAGTTTACAGGAACATTTTGTCTGCCAGTTTACAGAGAAATGCATCCGAATTAATCAGGAGGAGCTTCATCATGCAGCAAGACAATGATCCAAAACACACTGCCAACTCAACAAAGGACTTCATCACGGGGGAAAAAGTAGAAGGTTTTAGACTGCCCAAGTCAATCACCAGACCTTAACTCAGTTGAGCAACATTTTAGGAGTAGACTGAAGTGAGAAACCCCACCCCAAAACAAACAGGAAGTGAAAGAGGCTGCGGTAAAAGCCTGTAAAAGCATTACAAAAGAAGAACCCGACAGTTTGGTGATGCCATTGAGTCATAGGCTTGATGCAGTTATTGCAAGCAATGGATACACAACCAAATATTAAGTGTTATTTACTTGAATTTACTTCAAGACTGATTTGTTCCTATTTTTCGCTACTTTTGCTCACATAAAAATCGAAAAAGTTATGGGGTGATGTAAGAAAACGTCCACCAGCAGCTGAGCTGTGATTGTGAACCTGAAGTGCTGGGGATGGGTTATACTGCTTCAGGAGATCAGTGAGATATAGCGGAGCCGATCCTTTACACGCCGTAAACAAAACATTGTCGTGTTACGAAACGTAATAAGCAGCAAATTTAAAGTGAATAAAACTGCAGTGACGTGGTCGGGACGTGTGTTTTTTCTCTTCTCACGTCTCTGTAGGAGTGCTTCAACTCTCCGTACGGGACGGGATACTTTGCGGAATACGCGGAGAAAATTCCCGGAGAATCGACGCAGGTCCTGGCGAAGGTCGCTGAGGAGTGTGGGATTTATCTAGTAGGCGGTGAGAACTTCATATCCTTTAAAATGCGCTTTAGATCACTCTAATCACTGTGTGTGTGTGTGTGTGTGTGTGTGTGTGTGTGTGGAAAACACTTTGTCTGCTGAGTTTGTTATTATGGTTAATGTGTGTGTGTGTGTGTGTGTGTGTGTGTGTGTGTGTGTGTGTGTGTGTGTGTGTGTGAATGGAAAACACATTGTCTGCTGAGTTTGTTATTATGGTTAATGTGTGTGTGTGTGAATGGAAAACACTTTGTCTGCTGGGTTTGTTATTATGGTTAATGTGTGTGTGTGTGTGTGTGTGTGTGTTTGTGTGTGCGTGTGTGTATACTGTATGTGTTTAACATTTCAGGCTCCATTCCAGAGGAAGATGAAGGGAAACTCTTTAATACCTGCCCAGTTTTTGGGCCTGATGGGAAATTACTGCTTAAACACAGGAAGGTTAGTGTGTGTGTGTTAGAAATAATCCACCGATCCAGAGATCAGAATAGAATTAGCACAATTTGTGATCAGGAGCATTTTCTGACCAATTAAGCCGTTTCCATGGCAACCGTCCATGTATTTCCGTATCATTCACATATACAGTATATATATATAATTTTTTTTTTTCTACTTGAACTACTAAAACACCTTTATGCTGTTTTCTTTTGTTCTCTTTTGTATGAACGTCTTAAAGAATTGTGTTTCATTAAGCTGGAGACATATAATTTTTAATTAAAAAAAAATAAATAATCCATCTTTTGTGAATGTTTCTATTTTATTGTACTTTATTTCACCAATGTTGTGAAATTCGTTTATTTTATTTGCTTATTTAATCTGATATATTTATTCTCTCTTATTCTTTCGAATCATATTCAATTAAAATTGTACTTTTGTCATTTTATTATAATACATGTAACCTTTATTGAGAGGATATAAAATGCATGTGGAATAAAATGTGTAGTTGAGATGTTATTTTTAATTTGTGCAGGAGAAAATAAATTCAAGACGATTTCGATTCGTTTTTTTTTTTTTTTTTTTGCTTTTTCTTTTTAATCGAAATCGCGCTTTCATTTAAAAACAACAAATGTTGACCAAACTGCCTTATAAAAGCTCTAATAAAATCACTTGAGTTAATAAAATAAATTGATGATGATAATTAAAAAAAAAAAAAGAAGATTTTGGGGGAAAAAAATAAGTAAACGACAGAAAAAAATACAAAATTACAACAGGTAAAATATTAAATAAACAAAAGACATTAGACATTAAATGCATCACCCTGTACTGCACATCTCATAGCTAGGCGTCAACCAAAAAGGAAAAACAAACAAACATTTTTTATCATCCAGTTTAAAATCTCTACTCTCTCCTCACAGATCCATCTGTTTGATATCGACGTTCCTGGGAAAATCCGTTTCCAGGAGTCAGAGACGCTGAGTCCGGGGAGCAGTTTATCCGTATTTGAGACCCGTGAGTGATCTCCTGGTTTTGTGTTTTGCTGTAGATTGGATTTAATCACGTTTCTCTCCCTACCATCCTTTTATGTTTTGTTTTGTTTTTTCGCACAGCGTACTGTAAAGTGGGAGTGGGGATCTGCTATGACATTCGCTTCGCAGAGCTTGCGCAGATCTACGCAAAGAACGGTACGTGATTAGTGCTTATAACAGCAAAAAGACTTAATGAATGGATTTGTTTAATCATATGAGAGGGGAAAAAGCATTATTATTATTATTAGTAGTAGTAGTAGTAGTAGTAGTATTTAAAAAATTTTAATTTTTTTTATACAAATAATTTCCCCACTGCTTTAAGTGTTTACTCTAGCCGGACTTTATTTATTTATTTATTTTTTGCGACATTAGATACCTTGTAAGACGTCTTCTAACACGTTTTACATCAACTGAAATCCAGAGCCCGTTAACACGATGAGTTTCGTTCTGGAAATGAGCAAACGCTGTATAACCTGCGGATCGTCTGCACTCGAACGTTAGATGATTATAAGTGTGCACTGTACGTTAGGAATAAAATACTCCGTATCCTGCTGTCGATGGGGTGATGGGATGAAACGGAGTCACCGCACTGTTGATTATTTTCCTACAACAGCACGTCCTGAAGTCCCTCTTACACCACAACAACTCGCCATCGGTTATAATTTTTTGGTGGAACGTCCACGAAATGAGTCAGTTCTTGTTTTCACTTACGTTATAGCAGCTATAAACAGTCGTTCCCTGTATAAAAGGTCTCTTTTTTTTCTCTCTCTCTTGAAGGAAATCAAAGAAAGAAAAAAAAAAACAGCTTTTTTTTTTCCATGTCACCGAGAACGAACAAAATGTAAACCCTTCTGTCCTGAAGATTTCGGAAAACTTACAGCAATTAAAAACTCTGAAAGCACTGACACTGGAGACTCCTTCCATTAATATATTAAATATATGGTTAAATCAACCATATATATATATATATATATATATATATATATATATATATATATATATATATATATATATATATATATATATATATATATATAAAAGCTTACACAGTGTTTCATCCGTATATGTGGAGCGTCCGCTGTACAAGTCTCTGCGAACAAGCTGTTGCTATAGAAACCAGTCCATACAGGATTTCGTGGAGTTTTTATTTATTTATTTATTTATTTTGTGATTGTTGTGGCCAAAAACGCTTGATTTTTTTTGCAACTTGTGGAGTTTTTTTCCTCAGAAAACTACTTGAATCGGCGAAATCGCAACTGCACCAAATAGTTTTGCGCGATCTTTCGCAGTGATGTTTGCTGGTAAACGAGACCTTTTAGCTGTACTCATGTTCGACGCACGTTATTCGAAGAGGGCTTCGGCTGAACGGGCGTTGTGATGACGTCACACGACACGTCTCGGCCCAAATCGGCGGTAATTTTGAAAAATCGTTGCGTTCAATTCTGCGATCGCAAAATCACGAAATCCTGGAGGGACTGAGAAACAATAACGTATTAGAGCGAGCGCATTAATATTAATATACACCTGTAACTTTGAAAGGGACAGACTTGTGGAAGAATCTAGAATATACAGTAGGTATATGATATACACAAAGCTGTGTTCCTAACACCCCCTCCTCTGTTTGCTGTGTGTAGGTTGTCAGCTGTTGGTTTACCCCGGAGCCTTTAACATGACCACAGGACCTGCTCACTGGGAGCTGCTTCAGAGAGCTCGGTCGGTACCTTTACTGTCTGTTTATCACATCTCCTGCACTCGTCTGTCTTCTGCTCGAATGTCAGCGTTTGCTCTTGTGTTTCCCTGCGACAGGGCAGTGGATAATCAGCTGTACGTGGCCACGGCTTCACCAGCGAGAGATGAGAGTGCCAGCTACGTGGCCTGGGGTCACAGCACGGTCGTTAACCCCTGGTCAGTACAATGTGCTTTAGTGTGCGCAGATTGAACTTAAAATCATTTGAAGGTGCAGTTTGTCTTGTCTCTAGACGTGTAATAACCATTCAGACGCGCTGAGACATTTTACATAGGATGTAGCAAATAAGCCAATCAGTATATGAATCTGCAATGATTGACAGTTGCGTAGGTGGTTTGAAGAAAATGAATCAACACCTTCTGACCAATCAGATTCAAGAATTGAACAGTGTCGTGGTATATGTGGTGTATAATATGAAATAAAATCCGTCACTGTATGTTCGACATTAGAGGAGTATAATTAACATCAGCTAACATTACGGTTTATTACGGATAACGTCCGTGGAAATTTTTATCCACAGCTGAAAAACGGTCTAAATGTTTTTTTTGTTTGTTTTTTTTTGGACCGAAAGAGGGTTAAATAGCGGTAAATCATTTTAGTGGTAACAAAAATTAGAACGTGATTGAAGTTATATTCTTTGCTCTCCTGCTCCGGTTAGTGCGGTCGTTTGAGCAGAACGGTGAAAAACATCGTTCCCACGAGAGACTGTATGGAAAATGTACTGCGTTATGTTTTTCCCCGCTCTACATTGTTGGCATTTACATCCAGAAATACAGTATTTGGGGAAAATTATGTTTTGCAGTATTACCATCAAATGCAATGGTTCAGGGCTTTTGTTTACAATCTTCTGAGCCTTGAAATTAGCTCTGCATCCCCCACCCCCCCACCCCCCAGCCGGAATGTATTTCGTATATTTGAAATGCTGAGAAGGGATTTATGAGTGTGCATAACTCTCAACTTCAAAATCTCAGCTATCGCTCCTCACTTGCAGGATTATATTACTGCGCTCGTTAAAATACGCCACAGTTTGTGCTGTAATGGCTAAGATGATTTTCATGTCCCATTTATGGAAGGAGTCTCCAGTGTCAGTGCCGACAGTTGCAACAATCAGAGGTAAAGCTGTAACTTACTGAGAACAGGAAGTACCTCATTTTGCAGAAGTCCCAACTATTGACAGAACAACATGGAGTGTTTAATTCCTTAATTATATACCCCATTCTCAAAAACAGTGACAGTGAATTGTGAGAGTGAGAGAGAATGAGAGAGAATGAATGAATAAATGCAATTCGATCCTCGGGTCCAGTGTAAACACGTGTACATTTATATCTAGTCTTATATCTACAGTGAAAATGAGACTAATGTACATTCTGGTTTGGTGTGTAATACACTGCCCCCTAGTGTGCAAATCTCTGGTCCAGAATACTTGTGTTTGTGTTTGGATAAGCGTCCTGCCCTCCTGCCATTTTATAGACACTCTTCAGGCCGGCGTGGATCCTGGGGGCGGAGCTTTGTGAACATGGCCAAGAATGGGCTCAAGGAGTAAAAAAAAAAAAAAAAATCATTCAGATGTCAAACCCACCTAACCGTCAGACTACCTAATGCACCTAATAGGCACAATCCTCCTTCATCACACACCAGTCACTTTAAAATCACTATTCTGTTCATATCTGGTTCTTTTTTCATTACTGTACTACAGTCATAGATCCATACTCGGGAGCGTGGTTATGCATTGTGCACCTAGACCAGTATTACCGGTCATACAGGTCCAGGTCCAATTGTGGTGATGAGGATTTACTCGGTTACAACAATTATAACAGTTGTTCAGTGTGTTGTGTCGTATTTATTGCATCGTACAGATCCTTGCTCAGTGTCTATGTATTGTCTTTTGCACCTTTGCACATTTGCACCACATATTGCCAGGCGTCTTCACTGTAGTCACTTTCTGTAACGTCGCACCGAGGCCTCGGAGAACGCTATTTCGCTCTACAGACCATAGCACATGCTTTCTCACTTGGAGCTCACAGACGTCCACGATTGCCTAGCGTCTCTCTGATTGATACAGCCGTGGCCAAAAGTTTTGAGAATGACACAAATATTAATTTTTACAAAGTCTGCTGCCTCAGTTTTTATGATGGTAATTTGCATATACTCCAGAATGTTATGAAGAGTGATCAGATGAATTGCAATTAATTTCAAAGTCCCTCTTTGCCATGAAAATGAACTTAATCCCAAAAAAACATGTCCACTGCATTTCAGCCCTTCCACAAAAGGACCAGCTGACATCATGTCAGTGATTCTCTCGTTAACACAGGTGAGAGTGTTAACGAGGACAAGGCTGGAGATCACTCTGTCATGCTGATTGAGTTAGAATAACAGACTGGAAGCTTTAAAAGGAGGGTGGTGCTTGAAATTATTGTTCTTCCTCTGTTAACTATGGTTACCTGCAAGGAAACACGTGCAGCCATCATTGCTTTGCACAAAAAGGGATTCACAGGCAAGGATATTGCTGCTAGTAAGATTGCACCTAAATCAACCATTTATCAGATCATCAAGACCTTCAAGGAGAGAGGTTCAACTGTTGTGAAGAAGGCTTCAGGGCGCCCAAGAAAGTCCAGCAAGCGCCAGAACCGTCTCCTAAAGTTGATTCAGCTGCAGGATCGGGGCACCACCAGTGCAGAGCTCGCTCAGGAATGGCAGCAGGCAGGTGTGAGTGCATCTGCACGCACAGTAAGGCGAAGACTTTTGGAGGATGGCCTGGTGTCAAGAAGGGCAGCAAAGAAGCCACTTCTCTCCAGGAAAAACATCAGGGACAGACTGCTATTCTGCAAAAAGTACAGGGATTGGACTGCTGAGGACTGGGGTAATGTCATTTTCTCTGATGAATCCCCTTTCCGATTGTTTGGGCCATCTGGAAAAAAGCTTGTCCGGAGAAGAAAAGGTGAGCGCTACCTGTCCTGTGTCATGCCAACAGTAAAGCATCCTGAGACCACTCATGTGTGGGGTTGCTTCTCAGCCAAGGGAGTGGGCTCACTCACAATTTTGCCTAAGAACACAGCCATGAATAAAGAATGGTACAAAAACATCCTCAGAGAGCAACTTCTCCCAACCATCCAAGAACAGTTTGGTGACGAACAATGCCTTTTCCAGCATGATGGAGCACCTTGCCACAAGGCAAAAGTGATAACGAAGTGGCTCGGGGAACAAAACATCAACATTTTGGGTCCATGGCCAGGAAACTCCCCAGACCTTAATCCCATTGAGAATTTGTGGTCAATCCTCAAGAGGCGGGTGGACAAACAAAAAACCCACAAACTCTGACAAACTCCAAGCATTGATTATGCATATGACTCTTTGCATAAACTTCATGTAATTGTCAATAAAAGCCACTGACACTTATGAAATGCTTGTGATTATACTTCAGTAACAGTAACATCTGACAAAAATATCTAAAAACACTGAAGCAGTAGACTTTGTGAAAATTAATATTTGTGTCATTCTCAAAACTTTTGGCCACGGCTGTAGTAACGCATTCCCTCTCACCCTGATTTTTATGCTCTCTTGGACTCCTGGCATCATCAGGGTTCGAACTCGTGACTCCGCTTAGGAGCCCCACGTAGTTATGTAGTTATGAGTCGAAAAAGCTCGATACTGACTGCGTTCTTTGCTCTTGCAGGGGAGAAGTGATCGCAAAAGCACAATCTGAAGAGGGCATAGTGTACGCCGATATCGGTGAGTTTTACTCTTTCTTTCTACTACGACTCTTATCAGGGTGACTTTAATTACCAATACAGAAGTTTTGTTATGGTCAGAATATTGATCTCCCAGGCTTGATTCATTATTTTGTTTTTCCTGTAGACCTGCAGTACTTGGCTGACGTGCGTCGACAGATCCCCATCACGACTCAGAGGCGTAACGATATATACACGGTGAACACTGTTAACGAGGGCTGAGTCTGCGTGATAGCATCGTTGCTAAAAGCAGATGATCGGTTTGCCTGACCAAGACACTGTTTACACCTGCTCGTTTCATCCGTCTGAGATCTGGATTGGATTCTGATTGATTTCAGCTTTGAAAGTCATTTGCGTGCAGATCGCGTTATTATAATTCACTACTAGCATTCTGTGTTGCTGCTCATTTGTACTATGATTGTACTAAAAGATGGGTGCTGTAGCTTGTAAATAATTCTAAATATTATAAATAATACCAATAAATCCTATCTGTACGTAATCCCTAAAATATATTTCTGGATATAATCCAGATAATCTCTGTCTAGATCATTTTGATAATCCCTGTGCAGATATAATCCCAAAAATCCCTGTCTGGATATAATTCCAATAATCACTATTTGGATATAATCATGATAATCCCTGCCTAAATATAATCCTCATCATCTCTATCTGGATTTAATCCTGTTATTCCTTATCTACATATAATTCCTTGTTCTGTTGCAAAGCAAGCCGCCTAGAATTAACGATGTTATGAACCGTGACAATGCAAAGATAAAATGGACATTTCTGCCCCACTCTGAGTTATGCCATCTGCAGTTATTAGCAGTAATTAATATATTTAACAAGTGCGGGTGCTCTGTGCGATATTCATTTAGGACAATCCAAAACAGGCAAAAGTCAAAACCAGGAAGTACAAAGAGAACAGGACTGAGAAAATGAGATACTGTGACACCACAAGGTATAGATAGACAAACTAATCAAAGGCTACACACAGAACAGGTGAACACAATAGAGCAACAAGCCAAGGACAGGACAGGACAGGGGTGAAGACAGGGTTAAAACAGAAACAAAAACATGAGTGTGTGGCTCTTGTTGCCATAGAAACCACAACTGTTTCACTTAGGGAAATAATCATTTACATTACAACAAAGTTTTATGTCATGATAATGTTTGTGCGAAAAGAAATAAGAATATAAGACAGCAGCTATTAAAAGTGAAAAGGAGCCAAAAACAAGGAAGCTCAGGAAGAACTGGTGTGGTGTTAAATATATGAAAGCTATATTTATATCACAGCGCTGTTGAATTCTGGTTTGTGATTGGTCAGCAGGTGTTGGTTAGTTTCCTATAACAAGCAGAGGAGACATTTATTTAACATTCATGGAAGGAGTCTCCAGTGTCAGCGCTTTGTAACAGTCCGAGGTAAAGCCGTAACATTATGTCTTCCGACATCTTCGGGACAGAGTAGTTTACGCTTCTTTGTGGTTTCTCTGTAACATGACTTGCCTCGCTGCCGTTCCTCACCATTAAATGTAACTGTAAATGGATAAAAAGTATGACAGATTGTTCTTTAATAAATAATAAATCATAATAGTTGGCAAATTGCTGCGCTATAAAAGGAATAAAGCACTCGGGGATGCGCTGTAATAGGAAAACAATCAATGTAATGACATTTTTCTTTATTTCCATATTCCAATTGGTTTGTAGAGTCCTTCAAAAGGTGTTCTTGTGATAAAATTTCAGTGACACAGCCGATCACGTTCCCACCTAATGTTCCACTTAAAACAGAATTTAAACAGGAAATTCAACAACAATAACCAAATGACTAAAATACGACAATAATTGCGGCATGTTTTTGGCAAAAGAAAAGACAAAACTCTGAGTTCTTAGGGCTGAACACTGTGTTCCTTTCTTGTTTGTCTTCCATAAATAGACTCTGATGTAAATCTACACTTGTGGTTTCTATTTTGCAATCAAAAATAATGGAGTCATCTGTGGAGTTGGGCCTGTGATGGCAGGCTCGGCATGTGCAGCACTGTGCAAAAGTTTTAGGCACCCTGTTTTCTTTAGTACAAACTTTGTTATGGATTTTTTTTAATTTTATGACGTCTACATGATCGAGTCGGTACAAAAAACATATTTTCGATTCCCAAACATTAGTTTTCTAGCACAAAATGAAATGTTAGAGAAAAATGTTTGTATGTCATTAAAGAAAGCAGCGTATTACGTAAGAGACGTTTTTCAGACAGTAAACACAATGAAGGCTGCTGGGTTTTGCTGCAGAAATAAGAAGCGAGTGCGAAAGTCAAAGTGTCCAGAAGAACTGTTTCTGGTTCTGCAAGATGCTCAATAAAACTTACCAGCTCATTTCCTTATAAAACTGCACACATTGTACCAGAGACTACTATTATTTATTTATTTATTTATTTATTTATTTATTTAGTCACACCAAATATTGACTTTGTTTCATTTACTACTGTTTACTGCTCTTTACTGTATTTTTTTTTTTTTAAATGTAGAATTTAATTTCATCATTTTGAAGGCATCTTTGCTCTACAGCATTTCTTTGCACGTGCACATTCACACACATTCACACACATTCACACACATTCACACACATTCACGCTCATTCACACACATTCACGCTCATTCACACCTAGTGGTTATTTAGAGCTGTCATTCTTCCTACCAGCATGTTTTTTTACGACGTGGGGAAAAAACTCACATACGAGGTGAGGACATGATCCACGAGCCATCCTGCATCTAATTATAAGTTTTTTTCATTCTTGTGGGATTTTCTTGAGAGGTTTCACTGGAGTTCCCTGCATAGTTGCACCAAATGAGTGGTATTTTACATCAGGAACCCCGGTAGTACACGATTAAATATGGTGGTGCGTTTCCTCTGGGTTCTCCGGTTTCCTCCTACCTCCCCCAAACATGCCAGTAGGTGGAATGACTAATGGAAATTGCCCCTAGGTGTGAATGAGTGTGTAAATAGTGTCCCGCTATGGGTGAATTTGTGAATTCATGCCTCGCGCTCAGTGTTCCCGGGATAGACTCCGGATCCAGCATGACCCTGACCAGGACAGAGAACATATTAATTACAAGTGGTGGTATTTATTAGCCTGCTTACTTGCTTATTCAGGTTTGTATTTTAGCATTTTTAAGATTTATAAATGGTGGGAAATTCAAATCAATTAAACTTTATCATCATCATACATGCTGTGTACAGGGGTGTACTGTATAACGAAATGCAGTTTAGTTTAGCGAGCCTCAAGCGTAAACATACACATGTTAGTGCAAAGGATAAGGGCGTCTGCCAAATGCTGTAAATGGAAATAAGGGATCAAAGTGTGAAGTTGTGGAACGGTGCAGATAAAAAAAAAAAAAAAGGTAGATCAAGTACAGGATGGATAACGTGACAGTGCAGTATTTCTGATTGTGTTCACATCAAACATCAGAATGAAGAAAAAGTGTGATCTTCTGGCATGGTTGTTGTTGCCAGAAGGGGTGTGGGATTTTCACACACAACAGTCTCTAGAGTGGTGCGAAAAACAAAAAAACATCCTGTGAGCGGAGGCTCTGCGGTCTGAAACACCTCGTTGATGAGAGAGATCAGAGGAGAATGACCAGACTGGTCTGAGCTGGCAGGAAGTCTATAGTAACTCAAATAATCATTCTGTGCAACCGCGGTGAGCAGAAAAGCATCTCAGCATGCACAACACATCAGACCTTGAGGGTGGATGGGCTACAACAGCAGAAGACTACATCAGGTTCCACTCCTGTCAGCCAAGAACAAGAATCTCAGGCTAGTGTGGGAACAGACTCACCCAAAGTGGACAGTTGAAGACTGGGAAAATACCAGGTGATTTTTTTTTCTCTGATCTTCAGCTATCCAGTTTAGGTGAGTCTGTGCCCATGATAGCCTCAGATTCCTGCACTACACCTAGTGGTCAAAAATGGGAACTGCAACAGGCGCTAATAGAGGCCCATTGGGGAAGGACTCACACTGCCCCGTGCTCGGGGGGCGGGAGAAGAGGACAGGGCGGATAATGACAGGGTTGCCAGGATCGCAGTTTGTATGCCAAATCGGGCTAGTTTAAAATACTCTGTGACCGCCAAGATCATATTTTACAGCAAACAATCAGAACTGAATCTAGTAAACAAACAAACAAAGGCCAAACGTAAGTGCAGAAAGGCGGCTCATGGAGTGGATAAAGCTTCATCAGAAATGCACGCACACCACGGTGACCTCACACACAAAGGCTGGGAAAAGGAAGAAAAATGTGTCTCCAGGGCCGTTACCAGGGCCCATATTTTTTGGGCTAGTTTCATTTCTTTTGTGTGGATTTTGAGATCACAGCTGAACAACGGTACGTCTAAAAATCGTAACGAGCTGCTCATCATTCCGGATGATTCTATGTTGTCAATGCGCAACCAACTATTTACAAATGTACTCTACAGTAAGCTAAAGCATAAGCCAAGTCTGATAGCTTCTTGACTTTTTGTTTTGTTTGAGGCTGTGTCATTATTAATGTCGTCCCGCGACACCATAACATCTATGTTCACTTTCTTCATCTAGTGAACCCGTATCAGCATGTATTTACTGATAGAAACTTCTGCAAGTCGCTCTAGATAAGGGCGTCTGCCAAATACCAGAAATGTAAATGTTAAAAATCTACTATATATTTCTGAAAAACCTTTAATGTGCCAATAATCTAAAATGTAGTGACCAATAATGTAATAATAATAACCACTAACTTCCTTAGTCTCAGTAAAATTATTCACTATGAGGTTAACAGAACTAACATTTAAGCATTTTCATCTGAAAACCAGTTCTGTGATGCAAATCCGGACATGGGTGCGGTTGTCTTGCTGTGTAAATGATGTCGTGTTGATCCTGTCAAGACTTCTTTACCGTGTAAGGGAAACCACCCGCTTGTCCAACGACGGTATCCAACGGCGTGGCAGATGGCTTCTTACGTGTTACCGTCTTTCCTTCATTTGAATTAACAATTTGTCAACATTAAATATGACCAGTCTTGGTCATTAGACAGAGCTAATTGACTAATACTATTTAGATGGCCGCCCATGCTTACTCTTTTTCCAAAAAAGTACGTTCTTTAGTCGCCATAGATCTGTACACACTTAATTAGAATAACATTATCTCTAGTCAGAGGTCATGGTCAGTACTGTCAGAACAAGTCGACCAGTTTTACCTCTCTAAAATAGTAGCTTTGTATAATCATGCCATGGTTTCCCATGTACACTTAACTAGAATAATATTACAATGATCAGAGGTTAAGGCTCACCCTATTTAGATCGGTCAATCAACACCATGTTGTTCTAAACGGAAATTCGGAAATTGTGTGGGAGAGCTGTCTACAGATTCCCTGAAGCTTTGGCCAGCTCTCCTTAAATACCCAGATACTCTGTAGGTCCACCAAATGGTTTTGTGGTTATAATTGGAATTTAGGCCCCATATTCAGGGGGTCAGTTGGCATTTGCTTGGATGTCTGTGGAAGGATGTACCTTATTTACATACATGAGGTGATTTGTGTGAGGGACCTGGGGAGGGTATGCTGTTAACGGCATGCGATATTTTTCCACCTCTCTAGATATTTGAACTGTTGCTGAGGGAATGAGACCATTTTTCCAGACGCACTGGGACCTTTTGAATGATACTAAACATGTATAGTCAACTTATTATTCACATTAAACATAAAGACCTTGGGTGAGCTCAATACAGGGAGAGAGAAGGGAGCAATAGTGAGGTGTGATCTTCCTGTCTGCACTCAGTGTGATGTGTTATGTTGGATGAAGATGGTAATTCTGAGGGAGAGAGTTCAGATGTCCTCTGTCCTCAGAGAATGGTTCTCTCCAGGTTCAGACATCTTACATCCTGGCACCAGCCTTACAACTGCAACCAGACTAATATAGATATTATCAGTCTTAAAGCTGCATTCCAGATTAAAACTGCCTCTTAATATATAATGTATTGTGTTATGTCATGCCTTGTAGTACAGGATTGCATTCTAAGCCCGGCAGAATGAACAATTTTGTTTTACTGTCACATATAAGTCACGCAGGATGTGTTACATAATAATTGAGCAACAATAGTACTTGCAACAGAGGTTTAAGTGAGTAATTGTATGTTACAACGTTCCTCCAGGACCACGGTGCTACAAAAAAACAACACACTAAACCACATGAGACGACACAGAACTAAAGAGCTACACGTTCTACATAAAGTGCACGTGCAAACAACACAAGACAGTACAGTACCTCCTAAAACAGGACAATGGGCACAGTAAGTGACAGTGTCGCGCCGACCAGTACACAGTTCCAGTGTAAAAGTGTCAGGTATAACAGGTAGTGCGTAAAGATACAATATAATTAAAAAACAATATAATTAAAAGATGCTATGAATCTAAACATAACATACTATGACATAGTATTCAGCAGATTAGCTTATACCATATATGGACATAGCAGTTATTGCGGTAGCAGCCACGTAAAAGTGTAGATAGTAACAAGAATTTAAACATAATATTTAGTTTAAAGTTTAGCAGCAAAAGTAAAGGTGGCCGTTACGAAATGTGCAAAAATCGCAAGGGGAGCGGGATGGTTTCAGTTCAGTATGAGTGTGTGTGTGTGTGTGTGTGTGTGTGTGTGTGTGTCAGTCCAATCTCTGAGTATTGAAGACTCTGATGGCGTGGGGGAAGAAGCTGTTACACAGTCTGGTCGTGAGGCCCGAATGCTTCGGTACTTCTTTTTGCATCTGGGCTGTGCTCGCATTTTCCGTCTTTCACTGGTCATTATAAATCCCTGAAATCAGGAGTTTTGTGTGCATGTAAGTGTGCCTAGCATTCATATAAGGGCTAATCAGAGGAAAAGTGATCAATGTTGCTCACCTATTGTACATAAACATAGTGTTTCCTGTGTTGGCGGCTGTGTATCTGGAAATAGCTCTTACGTTTATGGTCCATCTTAGGCAAAAAAGCTCTACACTGGACATCAGGCTTTGTGAAACGTTGTGTTGTTCTAGATCAAAACTAACAGCATATCTGGACTCAGCAAGTATTAGTAAGAAACGACTATCAGATCCTATTCAGCAAATCTGATGCAGGGCGGTGTTATGAATTAATATGAAAGAACAATTGTATTTTTATTAAGTAGTATTAACCAGGATGAATAAGTTCTGTAAAAAAAACAGTTCTTTGTTAGGTCATGTTAGTCAGTGCGTTAACGAATGGGACCTTATAGTAAAGTTATGCCAAAGGTGTTATTACAAGCGGGCAAATGCTTGGTTTGACCTAATAGAACAGATCCAGATTTCATGATCATGTATAAAATGGTGTAAAATGTGAGTATAAAATAGATAAATCACAAGAGAGGGCAATTTGTAGTACATCAGTCTTTCTATATGTCTGCATAGAGCTTGACATAATGGGGCTGGTTTGCAGTACATCAGTCTTTGCCAGTGTGTGCAGATTAATGGCAGACTGTTATTTATTATTCAAAGTGTGATTGTATGGTATTTTAGGAATGTTACCACTAGACTCAGGTCACTGCAGAGAATAAACTGCTGATAACTTTTCAACATACTTGAGCTTTTTCACTCCTTTAATTACTAATTGCTTCATAACTAATGAAACAGTTTACTGTTTATGTCTTTATTCCGGCTTTTTAACAAACACTCCAGCGTCCTCTCACTTTACACTGACAAATTTGTCGACGTTATTTAACGCATCCACTTCAGTTAATGCGTTATCTAACATCAACCAGCAATGAGTAATGTATTTTACAGCATTTATTCATCTTGAACAATTTTTAACTAACTAGTATGTTAACTATTGTGTTTTTCATATCGCTTTAACTAACGTTAACAGATACAACATCAGTAAATGCTGTAGAAGTATCGCTCATTCAGGTGTTTCTTTCAAGGAGTTCATGAAAAACGTATTTCAGGGTGTCGTTTAAACGTAAACAACGAGGTGTGCACGTGTAGAGCAGTTAACTGTTTAAAATACATAAAAAGACCAGAGCATTTTTTTTTCTTTTTCTTTTTTCACGCCCTTTCTGCCTTGTCAGCTATAGGCTATTTTATTTAGATTTACTGTCTGACCCCCTGATAGCATTATTTTCTGGGTGTGGGAAGTAATGATAGCTAGCATCAATAAGCATCATTTTCAAGATGATCCCATGTCAGTTTGCCCACATAAATCTGATTACTGTTTTGGCATAAGTAAGACATATGAAATTTCACACATAGGCATGAGGAATTTGTCGAATGCAAATGCAGTATGGTATTCAAAAACTTTAACCTATCTGTATCTATCATCTCTCTAACTGTACCTAACATACCATTAATTAAATAAATAAATATTTATAATATATGTAATATATTGACCTCTTTGTTCTTTTCAGAGGTGGACAGTAACGAAGTACATTTACTTGAGTACTGTACTTAAGTACACTTTTTGAGTATCTGTACTTTTTCTGGAAACCTGTGACTTTACCTTAACTACATTTGAAAGACAAATATGGTACTTTTCACATTTACATTAATGGACGCTATGTGAGGACATGGTCCTAAAAACAATGCAAAGTTAATTTTGTACATGAAATATTATTTTATTCACTTCACAACTTCACATATTGCCCAACAGGGCCCTTCAAACAATACAGGAATAATACAATCTGCATGAGCTTTTTTAACAACGTAAGTTGATCAACATGTTCATCATAAAACCAAAAGTCACAAAGACACAATATTTCAAGACTTCATGAACAGGCCAACACGGCCAAACAGCAAGGCCCCCCGACTAAACCGCTAAACTTCTGAACTAGAAAACGGAGAACGCTTCAGGTACAGATCCCGATCCATCCGAGGGTCCAAGGAGTGGTTAGATATATTGAAAAGAACCAGAGGTGGACAAAGTAACAGATACTACAGGTCACATATTACTCCATTACGAGTGAAAGTTGTAAAGACAGATTTTTACCTCAGTAAAAGTACAGAAGGACTTGCTTTTTAAAAGTACTTGAGTATCAGAAGTAAATTTCCTTTTTCATGTTGTAGGGCTAAAATATGTAAAGGTGATTACTTAGCCCACTGCTCTCCTATAACCAACGACGGAAATAGGTGCAGCGAAGGTTAATGCGTGTTTTAATATATGCTTTAAATATCTGACTCCATTTAATTGATTATCTGACTCCAATAGAATGATCTTCTAGTTCGTGCTAGAAGTGTTAGCATTCAGTGTTCTACTAATATTTGCTCTTAAGCAACTTTGAGTGAGGTTTTCATTAGAATGACGTTCCTACGTCAGAGACTTTTATATAACTTCTTTACTAAACCATTAATTTGTTAGCTCAGAGGTTTCTATCAACGTGCAAGCCTAGGCCTTGTTTTACTTGTCAGAGGTTTTGTTTGAACTTGCAAGTATTAACCTTTACCTTTAGCTTGTCAGAGGTTGACCTTAAACGTGTCTAACGTATTATACACTTTTAGTCTAGGAAGTTATTCACAAAAAGAATACCAAACATGGGCACAAAGTATTTAGAAGTAAGATAACAAATGCATTTAATACAAGGATACAATTGAAAAGTACATAAAGTAGAGA